>JAOVVA010000009.1:5482377-5498819 GCA_028565275.1 Leiocassis micropogon | reverse complement strand
ATTTTTACTTTACAGCAGTGATTCCGTTAGTGTGTCGCTCAATCGAGTGTCATTAGTGAGATTTCTTGTTTATTTTTCCGATAAACCAGTGTTTCTGTTGTGTGCGCGCATGTGTGTGAAAAGAGTGGAGGAAGGGTAACTGTGTAAGATGAGAAGGGGGAGAGGGGAGCTTAATTTAGATTCACACACACACAGTGCCTGCGCGCACAAACGGAAACACTTGTCTGTCTGGATTTATTTTTACTTTTTTTTTTTAAAGGTAAAGTGCAGGTTAATTTGTTTTATTTTTACTTTATATTTTGTGTTGTTAATTTGTATGTATTTATTTTTTTGGACTGTGGAACGAATAATGTGAGTTTCCATGCTTACTTACAGTATGTGAAAATTCGATTTGGTTTAGGAGTGTATTGGAATACGAGCCTGCTTCCGGAATGAAATTATGCTCGTAATCCAAGGTTCCACTACTTTATTATTTATTAACTCTATTTATTATTCATCATGGGGGGGAATAAAACAACTCTTTAAAACATGTTTTGGAAGTCTTGCAGTGTTATATATTTATTTTATTCATCAGAACCCCTGATGAGGCTGCAATTTATTCTAACACTTGGCTTAAACTAGCAATCTGAACAGCTATCATTGCTATGAATAGCTGGAGTACTGAACACATGGTGTGTTTTAGTGCTGCTTAGACTCATATATGCAAATTATGTTTTTTGTTTCACCCTGAAGATTGCTGGTCTTAAAATTAACATTCAGAAACTGTTGCAAAGCAGATTTTTTTTTAATGCCACAAGCATCAATGCCCGAGTAAATCTAAGCATGGTGTTTTGTTTATTGTAGTGGAGTTTTCCGAGCCAGATGAAGCGGTGTTCCCCGTGGCTGTGGTGGAGGCGGTGGGTGAAGCTCTCGGGCACATTCCTGTCCACCTGCTTACACACAACACACTTCCAGCTCGGTTTGTGGCAGACCAGAGGAGCAGCCTGCCTGATGCCCTGCAGACACTGCTGAACACACTCGCACCGCTCCTGCTGTTCAAGAGCCGGCCACTGCAGCTGGCTGTCTACCACATGCTGCACAAGTAAGATGGGGGATAATCATTATGTAGATGCATTTGAAGTGGAGCAAGAGCAGTTCAAAACAAGAACATTTATGCAATAATGTGTAATGCTAATGGAAGCAGTAGTTCAAGATGTAAGTGTTTTCATGTTATTCATTATATTCATGTTTTTTTTTCTTCCCCCCTCAGGGTAATGCCTTTACTACCTGAAAGTGACAGCGAAAATGCAAGCACTAAATCTGAAGATGAAGACGAGGAAGAGCCATCCTTGTAAGACTTGAGTCTGTTTTTCTGTGCAATTTTACGGACCCATTCTAGAACTGGAAACACCAAGAACACATCAGTAAAAGTCTTTCCATGTGTTTAGCATTTTTAATTTTTGCATTGACGTGCAACTTTTAAAAGAAATCAAAAGGTCACAAAGTTATGAGTATAATGATTGTGCTATAGAGAAAGATATTTGTAAAAATAAAAAAAAACACCTAAACTTGTATACTTTAAAACATTTCAGCCTTTAACTGAAAACAACACATTAATCAAAAGATATCCCAAGGGTTGTGTTTATACAGAGCGCAATTGAACAAAATCAATGTGAAACAACTCTACAGTCCTGCTTTTTTTGATTGTTTTTTTTGCAGGTCTCCTCCGGCTGCTATTATGAGTATACTTACAGCCGCAGAGGAGTTGGTGGAGAATATTTTGGGTAGTGTAGAGGTGGGCGAGTTTGCCGTTGTGCAGCCTCTCAGTATGGAACACTGTTGCATCCTGGGATATCTGTTGTCCTGGAAACTTCTTCTCATCTTCTTTAAGGCTGCACCATCTCAGGTATGGCACCTGTCACACTCAGAAGCTCTTCTTTTTTTTTTTTTTTTTTTTTTTTTTCCCCCACTCACATGATGTTTCTTTTTTAGTTGAGTGCAGATTTGCATTTCAAACAGATGAGCATTTATGTGCTTCTCTATTTAATGTGGTTGTAAGTGGGTTTTACTCATCCTCTTGGGATGATGTCGTGTTACAGCTGCGTGTTCAATACTGCCTGCATTTAAAGAAGACGCGTTCACTGCATAAGCTGCTCCTGCACCTGTTTCGGCTCATGCCCGAGAACCCGACTCTGCCTGGGCAGCTCGCGGAAACAGCCAGCAGAGAGCCCAAAAGCTTCTTCACCGAGAGCCTGTCTCTCTCCCTGCATCGTGAGTACATTCTCATTTAGGTTCATGTTCAAGCTCACTTATCACAAACACAGCCGTGAGGACTTGAAGGCTGGTTTAAACTTTCAAACATGCCTCCGAAAACGTCAGTAGGTAAGAAAAACATTCTGAATAGAATGTGGGATGGGCAGTTTGGGGAAAGTGCTCCTTAGTCCAACACAACCAGCCATTAGCGATGTATAGAAGGGCGACAGCATCAGCTCTGCATCTTAAGAGGCTCTCATCAAAAGCATTCAGCTAATCACCACAGCAGTGTTGGGCAGAAGTGTCACTTCAAGTAGGAAAGCTATTAGCTTTAACATATTCCCACTAGCCTAGTGATAACGTCTTCAGTAAAAGTTGTATTATGGTTAGGGTGGCTTTGGACTGAGAAATTCCTTAACAATATATCTAGTTAATTACAGTAAATTACACATTTTCATTACACACATTTTCATTTATGACGTTTGGCAGGAGCCCTTATCCAAAGCGACTTGCAGAAAAGTTTGAGTTGATAAAAACATTCTGAAACTGGTTCACCAAGTTATTTTTTAACCATCAGCACCGCCAGTCCGAAAACACTTGAGAGATACGATTTTTTAAAATTTATTTAGTTTTTATTTTTTTATGTATGTGCTTAAGGAAAAGGTGTCGTTTGAAGACCGCCAGTGACTCAGCTGTTCAGACATCTAAGGGAATTTCATTCTATAACCTCGCTGCCAGAACAGAAAAGATTCGAGCTGCTGCAGGCCTTCCCTTTAGCCTGAGAAATGGTAGAAAACCAGTCGAGAAATGCTAAAGCATTGAAGGGAGCAAGGTGCAGTGCTGGGCGTGATTGAGTTACATATGTCTCGTTGCCTGCTTAGAGACACTTGTCTCCAGCTATTTCAAGGAGTGTCAATATTTAGAGACAACTGGCTAGCTTAGTTTATTTTAAAGAAAAGGTATTATAAATTGCTTTACTGAATTAGTATTTCTATTTCTTTAAAGAATTTATACTACAGTTGTAACATGTAGTCATTTAGTTTAAACAGTCTCACACTTTTTTCACTTGTTTGGTACATTGTACACCTTGAAAACCCCGACAACCCTCATACTGGTTTGATAAAGCATCAAATTTTGGTTGGAGTATACTCTATCTTCAGCTTTGTGTCTTCTCACTTGTGTGACAGAGATGGACAGCTTGCAGTCTGAGGTTCCACACTTGGCCTGCTCTGTGTACTACAGTGCTCTGAAGGACCTGCCTGCCATGGTGCGTCTGTGGTGGAACAGTCAGGAGAAGCGTGTGGTTAGCACTGTGGATAAATTCACCAGCAAGTATGTGAGCAGTGTGCTGTCGGCGCAGGAGATCGCCTCGGTGCAGTCCAGCACGCAGACCTTTGACAGTATGACGGTGAGACACAGCACACTGAAACGGAGATCAGACGTTCACATCCTGTGACAAACACAATAGAATGGTTTATACTAAACTTTAGCTGGTGGAGGTTTGTTTGGAACTGCTCTGAAAAAGAACTGTTCAATAAAACATAGCACCCGGCAGCAGTACTACTTTGATTCTGTCTCAGTGCTTACACACTTGGCGTGTGCTCAGAAAGACTGGTAGCATTAAAATGGCTTGGCTTCACCGAGCTGGAAACCGCTATTGGTTTGCATTACGAGCACTCAAAATCTTTATGCGGGTCCAATATACAGTACGTACATTTCGATTTGAATGCACAAGTGGTGTTTCATGAGAAATTGAGTGCATTTATGTGGTAGTTGGCTGCTTTCACGCTACAGTCTCTGGCCCAGACCTGAGTACGCTTGACCTTAAAGTTCGGTACAATTGCGTAATACAGTATGAACACTGTCGTATCATGCCTCTGCCCGAGTGCACTATAGTGTGCTTGAAACCACCATTTCAAGTGGACCCACACACCGATCAAATGAAATTCGAAAGCTAGTATACAACATCTAAATCCGGAATTAGGCTGCTGTTTAAAGTGTGACATCACCAGCACCGTCTGTCTCCTTCTATATCTGTTTTTTTTTCCCCAAAAAATTGTAATTCTAGGTGCATCCAAATGGCCTGAAGTACCCTTTATACTTCACAGGGTGTTTAGTCATGTTAAGTGTGATTCTAAACCGCAGGGGGCAAAAATGTTCAGTTCAAAGGGAACTGCTGGCGGTGAGCGGTGAAGAACAGGTGTTCACTCCACTGGAAAAGGGAATGAAAAAATTCCCATCAGTCATTGCGTCTCGCTGGAGCGCGAAAAAAATGGAGCTTGAATTTTGTTTTTATCTATTTATTATCATTATTATCGAGGACGGCGTCATATTAAAAGACACGTTTTAATTGAATCAAGAAATCCTTAGTATTATATAGTCTAGTAATTGGTAAAAAAAAATTATCTCTGTATTGATCTTTAATCAATTATTTTTATAATTAATCAATAATTTATTTACAAGTTAAGCACATTTTAATTGTATGCTTTATAATGGTATCAGTGTTTGTTTCAATAAATATTCAATATTTAATGTCTGTAGTGTGAAATTTCCACAGCAGTAGTGACAGGTATCCGAGGTGCTTATGTTACCATGGTAACGCACGGAGGAAGTGACGTCTGTGCGGGTGACTTCACACGGTGTTCCGAATGGTGGAGTTTTGTCGAGGGAAGTTCCCTACACCGACATTCCCTGCAAGCGGAGCAGGGAGTAGGGAGCACCCTGTAAAGTACACTTTACAGGGTGCTCCCTACTTAACGAATTTAATGCAGCCAATATTAGGCACAGTGTGAACATTGACTTCCTTGGTTGTAATCTTTTTCTCTGTGTTTCTTGGCGCCACCTGCTGTATCAGAGCATGCAAATATACAAGCGTACGCCGGTACAGAGCAACATACATAATGTAAATTCTGGTCACAGAGATTGTGAAAGGCAGAGCAATTGTACCTGGGCATGGTACGAACCAATTATGCCTAGTATTAAAGAAGCCTTAGTCCACAGGGTGCTAAGAAAAGTCAGTGTTTAATGCACATGCATATTTAAGTGGTTAAGTTTATTTAGTAAATCTGTGGCTTCTTGGCTTCCATATTGCTCTAAGGGCCATTTGAAAGAAAAAAGAAAGTCAAATAAAAATGTGCAATTTTGAAAGCTGATTAAACACAGTCTATTAAAATTAGAACTACACAAAGCCTCACTTTGTTTGCATATGCCACAATATCATAATTGTAATGTGTTATATTTGTGTTCTATCCTGTTTTCTGTTAAAAGAAAGCTTTCTCTCGCATTATTCAGAGCTGTCCGGATCATTTTATTACAGATGTCACCCCGAGAACTAATACCACCTGAAGACTGTTGAAATATTGTGTGTACCAATAAAATTCATGTCTCTGTGTTTACAGGTCAAAGCTCGCTCTGCCACGAGAGAGGTGATAGCGACATACTCGGTGGATGATATTTTTATTGAGCTAGTGATCCAGCTGCCTCAAAACTACCCTCTGGGTTCCATTATTGTGGAAAGTGGCTGCAGGGTCGGAGTCGCAGTTCAGCAGTGGCGCAACTGGATGTTACAGCTTAGCACCTACCTTACACACCAGGTATTGTAGGACCAAATACCAACTTTCATTCTAATGATTGGATGTTGGAAATGATTATTTTGCAGTCTCTCCCTCTATTTTTACCACCATGCATGTCCAACACTGGGATCAAAAGTTTGTGAACAGCCTTATGTGATAGTAGAGCATTTCATTTTAGACTTATTCTCCACTTTAATATAATAATTGGCGCTTGGGAATCTGGTAAAATAAATGATAGCTCTTAATTGACAATTGCTTTTTAGAAGTGATCTATAGCTTTAAACATTTCTATTATTTTGAGATGTGAACTATGAAGGATAAAATTTCTCCTGAATGAAGGTGTAAAACCAATTGACATTGACAGAAGACTTCACGCCCAGTATAATGAGATTCTTAGGCGTAGTGGTGTGCAAATGTTTCCTGGGAGGCCAGCGTTTCAGACATTAAGCAGCCAGTCTGATCATGGCTCTGGAGTACTGAGAAAACATTCTACCATGATGGTATCCAAGCACTAGTGAAACACTGGGATAAGTGCATTAGTGTAGCTGGGGATTATATAGAGAAATAAAGAAAATTTTTACTCTCATAACTGTTGTTATTCTGCACAATCAAACGCCCCGCTTTGACTTGAACACTCCTCATAGTTTTACGGGAAACAGGACTGTCTCAGTATTTCATGCCTACACTCAAACACTAACATATCTTTCATTTGCCTTACACATTGTATGTGACTGTGTGTACTGGTTATGCTGTGTGTAGAACGGCAGTATCATGGAAGGTCTGGCTCTGTGGAAGAACAACGTGGATAAGCGTTTTGAAGGAGTGGAGGACTGCATGATCTGCTTCTCCGTCATCCACGGATCCAACTATTCGCTTCCTAAGAAAGCCTGCCGTACCTGTAAGAAGAAGTTCCACTCTGCTTGTCTGGTAAGTATCATATCCCACTTTAAATGCTGTGTAGATAGTAAATTTATTTGTGTATAAAAGGACTTTGTGTATAAGAATTCTCTATGCTTTTTTTTCAGTATAAATGGTTCACATCAAGCAACAAATCCACATGCCCGCTGTGTAGGGAGACGTTTTTCTAAGCTCCAGAATGGACTTTGAATGAACTGTGAACAAGGATGAAATGGGGGGGAGGAAGCAAGAAATATGCTTAACAATAATTTGTACAGAAAAGTGTATACGTAATTTTGGTTAAGACAGAAGGTGTTTTGGCAGTAAAGCCTGTTTTAGAAATCAGGCAAACACTGACTTTACCACCTCTGTCTTCTCATTAAGAAAAAGAGTGATAAAAAGGACTCAACAAAACAGCCTGAATTGGATCCATTTATTCAGACAAGAGGGACTGACATTGCATCCAAGCTACAGTATGTTTATTTTCTTAATCCATGGATTGGGCTGGACTGCATTATCTTGACTGCCTTGTTATGACTGATTCACTTTGTTTTATAAAATCCTGATGCTTATCAATGAAAAAAACTTTATCGCATATTCTGCGATCACCTGGAGAGGATTATCCATGAAATCATAAATATATAAACTTTTAATTTCATAAAAAATATTTTTGTGTTATATTTATCCCTGTGGGCGGCACGGTGGCATAGTGGTTAGCGCTGTGGCCTTGTACTTCCAGGGGCAGAGGTTTGATTCGTGCTTCGGGCCTGCGTGCATGGAGTTTCCATGTTCTCCTCGTGCTTGGTGGGTTTCCCACGGGTACTCCAGTTTCCAGTGTGTGTGTGTGTGTGTGTGTGTGCCCTCATTGGATTGGCACCCCATCTATGGTATACCCTGCCTCAAGGCCTAAACCTCCTGGGATAACCTCTCGGCCCCCAGTGACCCTGTACACAGGATAATCGGTGTAGAATATGAATGAATAAATGAATCTCTGTTCTGTTTTGACTGAACTTTGAAGTTTGCCTGTATATCAGAATGTTGTGTGGGACCATGCTTCTCCATTGTTCAGAACAACTTTATTTTTCTGATTTATAGATAAATTGTTCATTTATGTTTCTGTATTCATTTGCATAGATTCTGCCGCCCTATTAATGTACAAACTCTTAATGCGATTGAAGACTCATATTAAGTCAGACATGCTTTTATCCAATGCTTTTATCTTCTCACCAAGGGTACAATAAATCGATTCTTAATCATGATAACAGCATTGGTCATAGCAATATTTGACTCATGGAAATGCTGCTAAAACCATTCATCTGAAGGACATGCTTTATCTCGGGCAGGGTCACGCTGGATCTGGAACCTATCCCAGGAACACTGGGAGAGAGACGAGAATATACCCCACACACATTGCACATTTATTCACACTTGGACACAATTTAGCACAGCTAAATCCACCTACTGTAATGTTGACTTGAAAAAACCTACACAGACATGGAAAGAATATGCGAAACTCCACATGGTCATAGTACAACACGGAGAAAGTTGAGATTAAATATATAGTCTTTTAAGATAACATGCCCATATTACAGTAATGTAGCATTTCAAAGCATTTGTCATTTGGAAGTGTTTGCCAAAAATTGATGGTTTTAATAAATGTGTTATGAAATTCTTTGCAAAAAACATCTGCTCTGGAGGCCTTCATAATAGTAAGACATGACAAAAACTTCAAATCATAGCTGAACAATCTGCTATATGGTAATTATTTAATAGAGGGCATCAGTGAGGATCTGTAAGCCAGATAAAAAAAAAGATACTGTAAATAATATTCTGTTCCTGTTTATCCTGCTAGTGTCTATTTACCACAAGTTCTTATAAACATTTATTTTAATGTCCAATCGATGACATTGACACTCCTGGCTATTTCTGAATCCATTACTGTATTGCTGTTTGAACAATTAGTGGATTGGACTTTTTTTTTTCTTTTTCTTTTTTCTCTTGTTAGTCACAGAACTACACTGCTTCTGATCGATGTATATATTGGTCAAATGCTGTGAAATAGATATTCATCCCCTTATTTTTAATACCTAAAAAAACATATATTTGTATTAAATAGTAGGAAAGTGCTTAGTTAAATGTTTAAGCCACAACAAAAAATGCTAGAAAATTTTGGGGTATTAATGAATGTTTATGATCTAGATAAAAGACAGTTTGTTAAACTTTTTTTGGTATCTACAATTTCAGAACAAGATGCGTATGCAGATATGATACCAATTTAATGTTAAGTCTTTTAAACTGGTCCAGTCAGCAAGCTCTTAATTACTACATCAGTCGTCTTCTCAGGAGGAGAAAAGCTTATTTCTGTTTAGTTCCCTGGTGTGGCGCCTTGATCCCCTTCAGGTGGTAACAGCGCCTCAGGATTTCTGACGGACAAGAGGAACCCTAGGGAGTGCGAGAGATGATTATTTTACGCTGCAGCATAAAGCACTAAGTTAATACAGCTACAGGGAGAAAGAGAGAGAGTGCAAAGATTTAGAGCTCACCAGGAGAGCCAGTAGTCTTATTCATGATTAAAAATTAATACCATTAAAGACTATAATAGTAATAATAATCCCAGAGCAAAAAAACAAGGGAGCTGCGTAGTCAGACATGGGTGAATATATTGTGCAGAGGAAATGTCTTCAGTCGTGCTTTCCCACCACATTATCCTTACTTTTACCATTAGTGGTGCAGTGAGTAAAAGTTAACGGAAAGAAAGAAGGATAAATGAGTGCAGACCTGCGGACGTGAACGAGGGACAGATAGACAGAAAAAGATAAAGTGGCTAGTGTTTGTTGAAGCCTAAGAGGAGTTCTCTCAGACGGCGCTCTATCATAATAAACTTGATTTCCTTTCAGTGGTCTTTTATTGACTTTAATCTGCCTGGAATGCCAATAGCAATTTCCTGCTTACAGGAAAAGCCTAACCCTGTTGCCGTTGTTTCTTGGAAACCTCACGATTAGGCAACCGCTACTGGCGCCAAGTGGCCGTCGTTTGTGGATCTTGGGTTTCTCTTGCTGCTATTTCAGTCATTTGTTGGTATAATGGCAGCCTTGGATTCAATGCGTCGCATGGTTGAAAGTCATGAAGCAACTGAGCGTGATATTTAACATTAACAGCAAGATCAGTCAGAACTCAATTTATAATGTCAGATTAAAAAAAAAACAAAAAAACAATGTTTAGGTTGGTGTTAGATCTCTGGTATGAGCTTTACACTTTGATGCGGTGAAGGCAGTGTGCACAAGTGTGAAGTACAGATGTATTCTAGTATAAACCCTAGATGGCAGTAGATCATTGTGTTGTCCTCGGCTCCATCTGGTCCTGCTGTTTAAGAACAGTTGTACACCAGTCTGGCTTGGTACTTTTTAGTGGTTTCCGTCAGCAACAACAAATGATTTTAATCTTCACAGTGTTTCCATTAGTATCTATTGGGAGCTATGTGATTATACAAATGGTATTGCGTGCTGAATCAGTTGGATTTGAGTTTTGGCAAAAAAAAAAAAAAAAACGTGATCCTGTGATTCCCTTAGCGGATAATGTTACTTTCCATTAGATTAAAGAATAACTCACTTTAAGATGAGAACTCTCAGTGATGTGATGCAAGTCTTTTCTTTTTCCTCATGCCTCCTCTGAAACTTGATCTAATGCAATCAGTATTCTCTCCTCTGTGTCTCTCTCTTCTTGGCTCTAGTTAATATTCAGTTCATTCTGACCCATTTGAGGTGTTCTGCTCCTTACCATGGAGTCACGCTTCAGCTCCATGCTCTAGGCCACCCTTCTACTCTCTAAATAGCAGCACATCGGTATTATTCCACCACCCCGCAGGCCAGCTGTTCTTCATCCTTTTGCCCTCTCTCTTCCTTTTTAGCATCATCAAAGTGGCCAATTTACACCAGTTCATCTGATTTCTAGTGAAGCTAATCTAGTACACGTCTTCTTCAGTATCATCCTCCTGGCTATACATAAAGATGTCCTTGTTTGACGAGTAGGTCACTGCTCGACTCGATGGCTTGCTCCCTGTTTACTGCCTGATGAGGAGTGATTAGGGATATTACATGTCCAAAGTCGTCTGCTGTTAGACCTCATGCTGAGCTGGACTAATTATCAAGGCAGCATGGGATTACCTTAATTTTTACCCATGCATGCTTTTTCTGGCATTTTGCATTGTATATGCACATCTCTCCTGAGTCAAATGAGTGACAATGATGAATATCTGTCCTATTGATCTTATAGAGGTTATAGAGGTAAGTGCATTTTCATATGTATTTATTTAGTAGTTTAAATGGAAGCGGATCAGTAGCAAAGCAACCGCAAGACCGGCCAAATATTATTCATAGCAAAATGACTCGCATATTTTGTGAAAAATTTACCAGTGTGCTTTCGAACACATTATCTTCGATTGGATGCACAACACAGATGTGAATTTTTGCATTACTGAGCTTGGTAATGGACATTGCAAATAAAAACGGAAGGTTAAATTCGGTTTAGTTTCCAATTTTGCATGATGCACCACAAGCAAAACCTCCCATGACCAATCCTCAGTCTTTTAAGGAATATTACAAGCTTTGGGACTCTTCCTTGAATTATGGAGGAATTCTCTTCATTTTTTTTCCACATAGGGGTTTATGGAAATAACGTTTTACTCCCATGTTTGTTGCACTTTATTTTTATTCTCAATCTTTTAACTGTGCACCTGTCTAGAAGAAGAAATAAAATCTCCCATCATGTTTGTCATGAATATTTTTTTTACACAGGTAATCTTCCTGAAAGTTGTTGAAACAGCTTATAGCAAGTTTTTAAACTTGCTTTCAATATTACAACTAGAACCTAATCGAAAGAACATTTTCCAGACTTGTGATACATGAAAAGTTTTCGACCGTAGTGCCAGGGCCGCTATGCCCGAATTGACAAACCTGAATGATGATGAGCGCCATTATTATTATCATCACCGCTTCTCTATTCAAATTCAGCTTTAATACTCGGTATCGATTGCAGTCTTCGACTTTGCGCTGTATATTCAATTTTAGCCATCAGTGCGTTCTGCTGAACAGAGCGTCTCATCTTTCATTGCATAAATCTCATTTGCTATCTCTAGCAGCACACATGGTGCCTGTCTCCTCTAGCAGGGGTGATTCGTTTTGCTAGGATGCGCGCTAGATGTGGACGAAAAGGGAAAGAAGGTTGAAGACAGGGCTTTAGAGTTTGACGGTGCTTTTAGTCCGACTCCTTAGCCGCGCTCCGTAATGTCCCACAGTGGTGAAGCTGGGATGTCTAAATTAGAAAGGAGAGGGCAGAGGAGAACCCATTCTCATATTGCTTCATATTGTTTACACAGTATGACTGTGCTAGTGAGGCACTGAATAAGTACAAATGGAGCAGCCTAGGGAGGGGTTTAGGCCAGTGATTTGTCTCGACTTCTAAAGAGGAGGCCATTAATATCAGGCCTTCAGCTCTTGTTTGAACAGTCGTATGTGTCAGAGGAATATTATCAAGTGGAGAGACTTCCATAGGCTGAAGGAGAAGAGCGTTCAACAATGGAAGCTGTGCAGCTCAGGTAACTTTCACTGCATCACACAGGCTGGGTGTGTGGTCTTGTAGTGCACGCCTCTGTTATTTCTCTCATTTACATTATAAATCTTTAAATAAATAATAAGTGGGGATGGTGAAATGAAAAGTCCACCCTGAAACACATTCAATACGTATTTGTGATTTTAGATTAGTGATAATTCTGGTGCAATTTTTTTGGATGGTGCTGCAAGTTCCAATGGTGTTTAATGTCAATTTCAATTGTGATTGCTAGTAAAAAAAAAAAAAAAAAAAGACTGAAGTGATCCTGCATCTGTAGAAAGAGACGAGGCTAGGAACACAAACACATTCACACACTGTGGGCAATTTGGGAATGCCCCAATTAGCCTAATCTGCGTGTCTTGGACTGTGTTGGAGGAAACCGGAGTACCTGGAGGAAATACAGCCAAGCATGAGGAGAACATGCAAACTACCATGCACACACACACCGAGGCAGGAATCGAACTTGGATCCTGGAGGGGCAAGGCGACAGTGCTAACCACTAATTAAACACTATTAAAAGTAATAGGAAACAAGGTTTTAAAATGAAAAGAAAAAAAAAAGACCAGTTTGTCTATGAAAGAGGTTTAAAAGAAAAGTCATCTCAACTGAATTTTGTTGTAAAAAAATAAGCAAAATCTTGGGTGCCATTAAGGATCATGTTAATTATGAATCTTTGAATCGTTTCATTTTAAAAATGGCAAAATGACAGTATTATCACTTAACCATTAAACTTTCTCAAATAAACATCGGGTAGCTTCATATCTAAAGGAAAAACCTGGCCATCCTGGCGCCGTTCCAGTTGCGACAGGGCCAAATACACTGTTCTCAGGCTAACCTTTTCTAATCCTAACCACAGTCATTACTGAAGAAAACATTTCTCTGGTCAGGGATGAGCAGCCAAGGGCAAGCTCTACCAGTGCCACTCATTGCTTATTCCGATCAGCCACATTATTTTGTATGGGAAGTGAAGCCTGTTTACGCCAGTATGCTAATGGGGTCATAGCTGGCAGGTCTAGAGATCAGAGCAGCTCAGTAAGGAGCCGGGGCCTGGGGCGACTGCCTCGTGGGGGAGCGAAATCCAAAAACATCTTACATGACACTAATGGCTGGAGACGGCTCATGTAGATCCTATTTATGACACATTTTCCTACATAAACTGCTATTTGGTGCAGAGGAAGCTCTATGACTAAATGTTCGACCAAGTTTATACTAGAAGCCATGTTTGTTCCCCGTATTCTATTTTTTTCGGTACTTAAGAACAAAATGAAGATTTGTAACTACAACTTCGAGATTAGGTGCTGTTTTATACCATTAAGCAAATCCTAATTGCCAATTACTTTGATTAAATAATCCCAACTGCTTTTTAAACATTCATTTAATAGTGCTTTGGAGCATGGTGATTGGGCTTCAAAATATAAGCAGAAATATAAGACTTTCACTTCCAAACTTTCCTTT
Source organism: Leiocassis micropogon (assembly GCA_028565275.1). Taxonomy (NCBI): domain Eukaryota; kingdom Metazoa; phylum Chordata; class Actinopteri; order Siluriformes; family Bagridae; genus Leiocassis; species Leiocassis micropogon. The sequence continues at coordinate 5,485,056 of JAOVVA010000009.1, read as the reverse complement.
CAACATCAAAGCCACTGTAAAGTAAACAAAAACCCAAGTAAGTCATGCGAAGGAAAGCTGCATTTGAGTTGCCTCTGTAATGAGCGACTTACGGTTTTTGGATTTATCTTATTTCATTTACGTCCGTCTTCAAGGGTAAAATTGCTGGACAAAAACTGTAATGAAGGTTCCACGGCTTTACGACTTAAAGTGGATGTCTCACTTTCGCATTCAAACAAGGTCACTACTGACAACATGTGGCAAGGCCACGCAGTGATGTACTGTGCCCTGAAGGAAGCGCCATCTCTCATCAGCCCATTGCGATGCTGGTCATGTGAGCAGGGTGGATGATGATGATGATGCCCACTGCAGAGTTAATATCCAGGGTGCTTCGAGCTCTGACAGAGGCTGACTCATTCCACTGATAAATGTCTGGTCCAAAACAGCTTTCAACTTATGGGAAATCTGTCTTTCTAAAAAATTTTACCTCCTCTGTATGGCGCTACCTATTGATTGATTGACTGATTGATTGATTGCTTTCCCACCCCTGAAAGTTAGGCATTACTCATTCTCCTAGGATTCCTGTAATATTGTGCTTTTTGTTTGCTTACTCCATGCCTACACATGAGACTTTTAAAGATATCAGCACATCAATACTGGTTGAATTTGGCATTTTATATTCTTATGAATATTTCTTTCTTGTTCTTTTGAATTATGATGTGCATAATATTTCGCGAACTTTCTACTTTACAGCTTTCTTCCCCAACAATAACCTGATGGATCTGAATAATAAATGTGTGATAGCTGGGGAAAGTGCTGAAATGGTGAAATAGTGTGTGAACTTCTGAAAAGTACCGTTTTCCTGAATGTTTTTTCTTTTGTTCATTTCCATCACAAGTTGAATTATGACATTTTAAAAATCAGATTTCTCCCAGAAATGAAAAGAAAAGAAACTGCATTTTTGAGCATTTAAAGATTCAACCCAATTCAAATTAATGACAGCCATAAACTGAATCTCAAGCAAATTTTATGTATTCATTTTTTGAACATAATACAACTCTGGTACAATCCTCACACTTATAGGTTGTTTACCCAGATTGAATGCTTTGTACCAAATAAGCATCAAACTGGTTCAAACTTTCATGAACAGTTTTTGACATCAACTTTGCAGGATGGAGCCAGCCTTATTATGGTCCTTTTTTTTTTTTTTTTTTTTAGATTATCACCATAAATTTTCAATCAGCTTGAGATCTCGACTGTCATGTTGAGTTGATCTGCCTTTCCTGAAGAAACACTTTAACACTCTTTGCTCCCTGGCAAGATGCATCATCATCCTGAAAAATGACTTCATCATCAGCAAACCTATTTTCTATTTTCGATGATTTTTCATCTCCCTTGTCCTTTACCTGACATGCAACACCATATCATACATTTATTTGTAAGGAAATTCGATTGTTTTCTTCAGGCACTCATCTTTATATGTTTCATTAGAACAGCACCAGACAAAAAGTTTCAGCATCATCTTCTTGACCAGTGCAGATTTGTGATTCATCACTGAATATTACTTCATCCAATCATCCACACTCCATGATCACTTCTCTTTATCCCACTGTCACCTTTTTTTCCTTCTGTTTAGGTCTTAGTGCTGGTTTTTGTTTGGTGTTTCTATATGTAAATCCCTTTTCACTCAGATGATTTATTACAATTCTGGCACAAACATTGACTCCTCTTTTTGCTTTTTTTTTTGTATTTTTTTATTTCAGAGGCATATTGCTTTGTTTTCTCCATCCCGATTCTTTGATGTCTTCAGTGGTCTACTTGTACATATTCCTTTTATATCCTTTATGTTTTATTTATGTATACCTATACCCCCCGTACACTCTGCCTATGTCTACACTTCTAACCTAATCTACTTTGGAAAATTAACATCATGACACTTTATCAAAGATTATTTATAGTACTTTACAATTACTTTTATTCTTCACTGTTTTCATTTAAGGTAAATGCCAGTCAGCATCATTGTTGCTCTTAGGCCAACTTAACACTGTCCGCTGTTCTTTTATATAAATTAAACAATAGCTAATTAGTAAGTTTTGTCTTATTTCGTACTGTTGTGATTTTGCAGGAGAATAGCACCGTAGCCAGACAGATAAATGAACTTTACTTGCAAAACCTTCTGTTCAGAGTTCTGTTTTGTCCCTTGTTCACACAATGTGTCTTTCTTCCCATCGAACTAAATGTGTAACAGCCTATCCAATATATACAGTAAGAAGTTTTTAGTATGATAAGATACTTTGAGAGGCTGAGATCATTGTATGATAAAAGGGTCTTCACATGACAAAGTGTACCACTCATTTATCTCCTTAAGTACATTTTATACATCTAAGTACATCCACTCATCTTATGGTGAGACATATGAGGTCAGAACACCATGCTACAGAATACACTCATGTCAAAATGACTCATGAATGCACATAAAGTGATTAAAACAGGTTTTATGCATAAGAGAAAGTATAAGAAAATTGTTTTTTGCATATATATATATATAGGCAAGGCAGTTATACTAAATAAACTGGAAATTTTCCAGATTCTCTCTCTCTTTCTATATATATACAGTATATATATATATATATATATATATATATATATATATATATATACTCAGCAAAAAAAAAGAAAAGTCATTAACATTCAGTAAAC
>JAOVVA010000009.1:5442287-5482277 GCA_028565275.1 Leiocassis micropogon | reverse complement strand
ACACACACACACACATCATAATGTTTTGGTGGCAAAGGGGGGGGGCTACTTAATATTAAGCAGGTGGCCATAATTTTATGGCTGATATATTAACCTTAACATTAACCTTTTCCTCAGTTTGAGCTATAGTACCTTTTCTATTGGATCAGACTACATGGGCCAGCCTTGTAGCCTTGACTCTGTCTCCACTTTACTGGTTTTTCGTCCTTGGAAAACTTTTGTCAGGTCCTGACCACTGCAGACCAGAAACCTCCCACCAGAGCTGCAGTTTTGGAACTGCACTGACCTATCACATCACTCATCACAATTTGGCCCTTGTCACAGCAGCTACAGTTACAATATCTAATTACAGTGACATCTGGAAGTGGGTGGGGCCAGCAAGAACCATTTTTGATGTTTGCATTGGTTAGTCAAAAGAAGGACATCTGGTGACCCAGCAACAGAATCATTGGCGGCCAAGGCAGTCCGATCCAATAGAAGAGCTAAATCACTGAAAAGGTTAATGCTGGCTCCCATATAAAGGTTTAAAAAAAAAAAAAAAAAAAAAAAAAGAGTTCATCACTTTTTTTGGTGGCGATAGTTGGACCTACTCAATATTAGGCGTTTGGTCATAATGTTATGGATGATCGGTATATACACATATACACACACATACATCCACAGCTACAAAAGCGTTACTGGCAAAAATAAAAGTAAAATCTCACCAAATTCAGCCAAAGCTGCTCTTTATAGCTTTTCCAAGCTGTTAAACAAATCTATGAAAATATGCAATTGACACTGTTTTTTTCTGAATGTTTCTCAGTTCTTCACTGCATGTGAGGATAATCATTTCAAATGGGTCTCTGTTTGACATACTGCTATTTAAATTTGTATAAATGTTCTACTAAAAATACGTATTGCAGGATTTGGAGGAAAGAAAAACAGTGAGTCCTCTCAGGCTCAGCCTTAAGGGATGGAGCTCAGTTACTGTCACAGTTAAGTATGATTCCATTGTACAAATTAATTGTCAGTTGATCCAACAAAAGAAATTAAATTACATGTTAAGTAAATACACTTTTCGGAGTTGTTTAATTAGCATCAAACACTTTCCTCTAATGACAATTTCTATTATTTTAATAATTACTTTGTCTCTTTTTTGGCTAATTTGTCTTAATTTTTGCATGTAACACATTCTATTACATGTATACTGTTACTGTATTGTGGATGGGTGAAGTACCATGTTAACAGCCAATGCTCTGAGCACAGGAAAACCAAAACTTTGCCACTAAGGAATTAATGGGATTTCTGTTCAAAATAACACACATTCCTCTTGGAACATGATCATCAGAATTTGGTAGCCGGTATATAAATTAATAAGGGACTATTATAAGTTTCTTTTCAATGAAAGTAATACGTTACTATTACTTCTTGCTTTTCTATAACATATATTACTATTGCTAGTTACTATTGAAAGCTACATGTTACTGTAGTGTTACTTTTACATAAGTAGGCTACAATTGGACATAACTTATATTTTACGTCATTGTTTTTTTTTCAGCATTTGTAATTAGTTCAGAGAATGCTGTGATCAACAAATAAACTTGGACTTTACATTTGTAATTAGTTATTTCTAAATGCTAATAAAAAATACATAATTGTACACATCACGCGTGATGATGTCACCATAGAGTCGATGTGAAGTGCATAGATATCTTAATCAATTTTTTATGATGTCCGTCATTAAGAGATTTCAATCATACATACCATAAACAAAATTAACCAGTTGGCTTTCAACAATTTGTACGCAGAGCACAGTTCAAGCAAAAGTAATATGCAACTTTTTAGTTGAAATGCAAATGTATATTACTATTACAACATGACTATATTAAATAATAATGTGTTATATTACCAGTTACTACCAAACATCATATAATACAGTAATGTGTATTGTGAGTAACTTTTGTACCGTGTTGCTTCCATCACTACAAGACGCATGACTTCATGGAACCCGCAGTTCGGCAATACAGGATAAGGTAAAAGAAAGTGTCAGTCTTTCTGCTTTGCAAATAAACCATTTTAGTATGCATTAAGTGATTACTTCACATGAACAGCACATTCACGGTAATAGATTTGTCCGGTTCTTGGACATGTTCATCATTAAATCTCAGGTTACTGCATTACATTAACACTGAAGTTAAAAACTTTATTCATAACCTGTTGGTCATTGTGTGGCCTACTGTATATACCATATACAGCACATAAAAAAATGACAAGAACATTTCTGCTTGTTCATAAAGCTTGAACCATAATCATGATTATTTTTGCATTAATATGTGAATTCATTTAACATCTCAGGTCTGAAGCATCTGTTTCCATGAGTCATCCTTTATGGGTTTTTAATTTTTATTTTTTTTTTATGTTGCCACATTCATTCATTCAACCCTGCATGCTGAACACACTCACTTCATTTTAAGAACATTATTAGAATGTCCTTAATGCCTTCATGCCACATGCCTGGATACAAGCATAGAGTTAGGAAATGGATTATTATTATGATTATTATTATTATTATTATTATTTTATTTTTTTTTTTTTGCTAAACAGTCATCCCTCTTACTTATTCAACAGAAAAATGCAACTACTGACAGTAACAAACCATTGTGAAAAGGTTAGATGCATGTTTTTTTTCTCACTTATCTCATCGCTTTATCCTGTATTCAGGGTCTTGGGGGGCCTGGAGCCAATCACAGGACACTTGGGGCACGAGGCGGCATACACCCTGGACATGGTGCCAATCCATCGCAGCACACACACACTACGGGAATTTTGAAATTTTGGGAATGCCAATTAGCTTAATCTGAATATCTTTAGATTCTTTAGATGGACTGTGGGAGTACCTAGAGGAAACCCACAAAGCACAGGAAGAACATGCAAACTCCATGCACACAAAGGCGGGAATTGAACCTGGCTAGGAATTGAACCCGGTGCAGGGCCAGGCACTTCCAGTATCTGGGACACACACGCATTTTTTTTCTTTTTTTTTTCTTTAACAATAGTTACAATATTAAACATTATGACAATCTTAATGCATTGTTAAGTTAAGCCTTTGTCACATATACATTACAGCACAGTGAAATTCTTTCTTCACATATTCCAACGTAACTGGGGTCAGAGCGCAGGGTCAGCCATGATACAGCGCCCCTGGAGCAGACAGGGTTAAGGGCCTTGCTAAAGCACCCAACAGTGGCAACCTGGAGGAGCTGGGGATCGAACTGCCGATCTTCCGATCAGTAACTCAGTGCCGTAGCCTTCTGAGCTTTAATGCCCTCCTAATTATGTTTTGTGCAATTTGTCTCCAGATTTGGCCCTTTTATGCTGCTAAATAATAGTATAGAATCAGTCAAAATAACTTCCAATCCTGCCTCTGAGAGATTCATGTTGTTCACTATAAGTAAAATGACTTTAAAAGATTATGTACCTTTAAATTGTTTACTAAGCATTTCAGAATCACTCGTAGGAATCGAGTTCGAAGTTCATTTATGACTGAAAATAGTCCTACCTCAGAGTAGGACATAAAATTTATTTTTAAAACTTCCTATTCTTACTTTCGGCTAGGAGTAGGAAAACGTGTGACGTCGCTTTTTACGACACTGAGAGCTTCAAAGTAGGCTGCATGTTATAGTGGGTGTTGTAGTTTTTACAGGTTTTGTAGTTTTAAACGGTGGAAAAGCGAAATGGTGAAATCAGCGGCAGTTGTGTGAAAGCTTTATGAACACAGACAAAATGTATAAATGCGTGACTAAAATCTGCCCTACTTCTACCTCTAAAGATAAAGAGTGAGTGGAGGCAATTTGTGAAAGAATCGATGCCACCTGTCAGTTTGCCGCACATACACCTGAGGAGTGGGAAAACCGGGGTACACCGTGTAAAGAAGTGAAGATCATAACAGAGAATCTTAAAAAAAGCTGTGTACAGTCAATTAATTTAATGTAAATTTTAATGTACAATGTATATATAAATATGATTATTTTAATGTGTGTGATCTGTGGTGTTGTTAGAGTTTAATGTATTATTTCCGTCGGCTGTCCCTGTTGCAAAGCTGCATCTTCACGGTTACAAAATATATTTTTTTTACAGTATCAGTCACCTGCGGAGACACCATACAAAATGTTCATTAATGGACCAGTTACAAAGTATTCCATTTTTGTCCAAATATCAATTTTATGAGCTCTGTGTAACGCAGTGTTACTTAAACATCTTTCCTTTGCACGTGTCTCTGCCTGAACGCCACCTTCTTGCCACTCCTAACCAGTTAGGACAACTCTGGAGCTCTCAATTTTGGTGGAGATAGGAGTGATTTCCTATTTTAAGAATCTAAATAAATCACTCCTACTCCTGAAAGTAGGACCAAAAATGGCGTCATTCTGAGAATTTTTGGCTATAGGAGCGATTTCCTACTCTGAGATGCTTAGTCAATATTGTCCCTGGTCTGTGATCTCAAATTCCTCTCATTCACTGTTCATCTGATGAGGGCTTACATACGTTAGCACCAACCTAACCATGGAGACTTCGCAGGTGTTTTCTTGCCCTGGTACACCTCTTTCCCTAGGTACTAATTACTTTTAACTGCGAGTCATTATGTCATGGCAGAATGGACTCGCTTGCAGGAATCAAAGTCCTTTTAGAAAAACAGTAATTAAAAGCCCAGGTAGCTGGCTTCAGGGCACCAAGCATGAAGCCCCACTACAGAGAAAATAGAAAGACTCAGAAGTCCTGAAGTTAACTGGAGGTGCACTAAAAACAAAGCTATTTGAAGGGAAAATTGCTCATGAAAAGTCTTTTTTTCCTGTGAAGTCAAGCTATTACATGTCCTAGTAATTTTGTTCAGTTCTAGAAAAAAGCAGCATGTATTCTGGGAGGATTGTGTCTGTCTGAAGATGAAGTGGAAACTGAGGTTGATGGAGGTATGACATACAAAAGCTCATGGTGACTGAGAATATGTCAGTCACTGTGTTTATTAGGGGTAGGGTTTTTTTTGGAAAAAAAAGGTATCATGTTACCCAGTGGATTTTCAGATAATGGCGAGACATCTATCATGCCAGTGTGGATTTTAGCCGAGCATCAGCGCTGTTATGCGAGTTCATTCTGTCTGTTTCATTATTTTCAGGTGCTCGAGGGTTCTCTGGCAAAGCCCAAGCCATCTGATCACACCAGCTTCACGGTACCACCTCGAAGTTACACTCAGTGATAGACACAATTCTCTGAAAACCAAGGCCGTCAGGCATCGGAGAGAGACTCCTGCAATTCACAGCCCATATGGTTTAGAAACAGGAAATAATTTGCTTCATGGTGTGAGAAACTATTGCCAAGACAGCCTGCCATTCTGGTGCTGAGCGGCATTCACCATGGGCTACTGTTATCATTTTCCAAGTTGAATGCTGATGAAAATATCAATGTATCCATATCACATTTACGGTTTTCATGTTTTCATAGTTAATAAATCTTACTTTTTTATAAAATCTTATTCATTTACTATTTTGGTATATTATGCTTGACACTTAAAAATTTTGTTATAGAATATGATCAAAAAGATGATCTACTGTATACTTTTTCCGTAATGCCAGAGTTTGTATTTTATGTTTGCTATATTTGTGAATGTCTGCAAATGGGAAGAATAGACATTTCTTGGAACACATAGGAACTGGTATTTTGGGAAATGTGGCAGGCATTTTTGTAATAATAATAATAATAATAATAATAATAATAATATAACCCAGTAGTGTTGGATTAGAACCAAATCAGGAAGGGGTGCAAACCCTTATATTATTATACTTTTAAAACCTTTTAAAACCTGGAAGGATTGTGGTGAACCCTCAATTTCATGGAAGAAGTGTGTTGACCATGATGGACGATCACTTGGGTGAAGTTGCATCATAATAAATTGACAGTAGAAATCATAACTATGTTTAACAGTGAAAGTAAGAGCCATAAGGAAACCACTTTTGTGTTTGTGAAGCTAAACTGAAGGGTCCAATTTAAAAATGAAAAAGATTGGACTTTTAAGCAATGGAAAAAAAGGTCATGTGGTCTGATGTAGGAAGCTGCAGGACACATTACCAAACAAACCTGCACTCAAACATTTTCTTCTTTTTTTTCTAGATGACACGTTCCTAAATCCTGCAGAGATCCCCTGAGTGACAGGGCTAAATATCAATGTAAGTACAGTCCTGATTGCACTCAAGTGGATTTTTATGGTTTTGTTGACAGTCTAGAGAGAGACAAGAGAGACTGTGCAACCCTCTTGGCAGATGTTTAAAAAAAAGAAAGAAAAGAGAACATGCCAGAAGACTTTATCTCTGTGCTCCTTTTTCTTTTCTTTGTTCATACGTACAGTATGTGTATTTACGCACATTCTTCTACTTTGGTTCATCTCTTTTATTCCTGCATAGTTGTGTTTTATTATGTACTCAGTTTCAGGGTAGGAAAAATTAATCTTGAGTTCTACTGATCCACTGTCAGGACATACATGCACACAGTTTTTAAGTAAATTATTAAGGTACTACTGTGCACCAATGTTAATTATGGATCTGAAACTCAACATATATAGTTTAATGCCTATGTTTATTGTACAGTACATTATTACTGCATCTGCCCGTCCAGATAAATATTTTATAGTTTATTTCACAAACAGTTATGCATGTACTATAGGCTCTGAATACTTTTGCAAACCCGTGTACCATTTCTACTGCATAATTGTTACATGCCTTGGCTTGATTACCACCATGTGTCAACACCGGGTCTTGAATGTGTTTTTGTCTGGGTTCTGCACCCCACAAAATGTTTGTGTGCACCCTTCCTGCTGAAATGACACCTACACTGTCAGGTGGTTTACGGTTTACAGGTGGCAAAAAAGGTGGATTTAAATGTAGTGTGTTCCAAGACACTTATGTAAATATAATAATATAGTGGCAGAATCGTATTATTCTTGTATTAAACCGCATTAATACAGTAAAACAACACCATGGGGTTAAATTGGTCAAAAATCAATAATGATTTGCTTCCAGGGAGAAGCTACCCTGTCTGAATTCACATCCAGCACAGCACAGATTACATAACTGAGCACTGTACTGAGTGCAAATGAGAGATTGTTTGCCAGATGTTGACTGGACTAAATACTTTCTTGTATGGAATATTCCATGCAGCAGGTGGCGTTCAAGCTGGCATATACACTACGTTCGCACTAATTCGTCGCAGGATTTGGAGTAGATAATGATGAAGCCCTGGTAGGATACAAACATGTGTACAAGAGTGTGCACCTGTTCTGATTGGCGCAGAGGTCTGTGCTCTGCAAACATGCAAATGTGATTAACACGATTATCAGAACTGCAAACGGGGCGTCTAGACACGATCGGCCATATTGTAAGCCTTATGATGCAAATTTGCAGCAGAAGAGCAGAGCCGGAGTATGCTTTTAGTTGATTTGTTATTTTTAAAATATTAGGTCTTCAAGGTTTATTCTTCTGATATGTGTATGAAAAAAGGCTTTGTATAAGCATGTCTACTAACATTCCTACTGCCCACCAAAGCCCTGTATAGCTAAAAGTTTACAAAAAGAGCAAAGGGGAAAAAATGAAGAATAAAAAGAAAAGGCTGGTCACATTGATATTGTATAGCAAAAGAAAAAACAGCTTCAATTTTTTTGTGCTGCTGTCACAAAAACAGCCATTCTGGACCCCCCTCAGTCTGGGGATCCTGTGCCCTACCTGAAACTGCTGCACCTGGACCTGTAAGGGATTGAGAGGCTGCAGGAGTGCTTTCCCCTTTAACCATTGAGGAAAATGTACATTTTAATTGAGTCCCCACTGAGTCATGGTGAAGGCGTTTACAATCTTCTTCCTTTAACAGATGGCTCACTATTTTTACCCTCACCTGCTGTCATGCTCGGCAGGACCGGAAGAGCTTCTGCAGTTTAATGGCATCCCCAGGGCCTCTGCTCCCAGACACACCACCACAGGTTCAAGCCCACCTGGAGGGAAATGCTTGCTTGCATGAGTTTAGTAACTGACTTAAAAATGTAACAAACCAATAGTGGGCTTTAAAATATGTGAAGAAAAAAAAAGTGAAGCAATCCTGAGGGAAGGAAAGTGATGGTTCTAGTGCCTGAAGGAAGTTGTTGAGATGGACTGATGTTTTCATGCCTGTATTGGTCTCACAGGAGAGGTCATGTAAGGAAGGGTTGGGAATATTTTCCAAAATCTCAAAAGAATCACTAATTTTTCAAACTCCAAAACTTTTCACCAAAATGAGTTTGTTTCCATTTTTAACAAAGCATAAAGACATAGAAGTTAAATATATTAGTTTGATTCATAGCAGTCTACATTTCACAAGACGGAAAAAGTGCAAATAAGGACAAAGCAATAAGCACCGTCTGCGAGCTAATAATCCCTACTCATACATTCGTTTGCTTTTAAACCTATTTTTCTTTTTTTTTCCTGCATGAAAATTCCATTAACTCAAATAAATGGAGTTGAAAGTGGTATAGTTTCACGTTGCATTTAATCATTTCCATGCAGAACTGACACAAAAAGGACAAAGTAAAATGAACCATTTCTATTTTTTTTTAAAGTATGTGTCTTAATGTCTTTGTCTAGACAGAAGCTCTGGGATTTTTTTTCCTTTCTTTTTGCTTGGTTCTGGCACAGGGCATGTCTTCACCTTCATAACTCATCTGATGACTGACCTTTCAAGCACAAGATATTTCATTTTTTAATCGCAACCTCTAAATGATCCAAAGTTGGCTTTTTTCCCTGCTCTGAATGTCTTTGGTGATCTTTGGTGACTTTGGAATTAATTAGCAAGTGAGCGCTCTTTGTAATAAAATCATGATAGTACTGTACCTATGTGTCCTGTGCAAAAAGATTGAAGTTGGTTCTATAACAAGAGACAGTGGTACGAATGGTGTCTGATGGGATTTCATTTTTCTGTCACTAAAGGTCATATCAAAGCTCATTTTCTCTTTGACTGTTAGTCAATACTGTGGCTTGAAAATGGCAAATAATATATTGAAGAACATATTGGTGATCAACTATCAGGAGAGTCACAGAGAAAAAGTTCACGAGCGCTGTAAATGAATAATTCTTGATTGTGAAAATTGAACCCATATAGATTGAGATTGATGAGGACTTTTCATATTGAATATCTGTTTTACATAGAAACGAAAATCAGGCTGATGGAGTGGAAAATTATTTGATTGTGCTTATATAGTCGCGAACGGTGCTCCTATGTCAGCAAAAGGTCACTAGAGGACAATCATGCTGTCTGAAGTTGAAAAATTTACATTTTAAAGGAGCAGATTTGACTGGATGGAATAGATTGGTCCTTACTCACTCAAGCTTTCAACTCATGCGCTCTCTTGTGAATTTGCCCTCAATGTTTTTCCATTTGAAAGTGTATTACTAAAGTTAAACATGATCTGTTTGCTGATTGTCTGCCTTTGCGTTTCCACTGAGAGTACACTCTTCAATACATATTTACAAGGGGCATTGGTAAACACTGCCACCGGGTGACCTGTGTGCCCTCTTTAAATCCATTGTGATGTGCTTCTGAGTGGTCACATTGAGGACTGGCATGTGTGTGTGTGTGTGTGTGTGTGTTTACTTGGGAAGGGGTGTGAGATCTCAGTGAGTGGAGTGAACACTGATCTGATGCACCAGTACAGGCGGTTGAAGAATGGTATTCAGAAAATGCCATGATTGATGAGGGTTGCCAGATGTTGTTGCATGTTTTGCAATGTCTCTCCCTGAGTGCCTCTGCTGCTGTATAAAGCCCCAATCAGACGTCTATGCAGCTGGTAGGCTATTTTTTCTTTCTCTCTTTTTTTTTTTCATTAATGCAGCAAAAATGTTCTCTGCCAAAAATGGAACATATATATCCATGATTTTTAGGGTTATTAACATCACTGACCTAGAAGCAGGTGTGCTGTAGTTGGTGTTGCTTTGTAAGAGGGCTTTAAAACATCTACTGTAGCTCTCATGCAATATATGTTAGGTAATAAACACTATATTTTTGTACCCAAGTCTCCAACAACAAATGTGGACTTTATATTAACTTAAACACTCTTCCCATTATACTCAACTATTAGCATCATTCCTTCCTATTCTCATCTCAAGTACTTTTTCCTTGTCACCGTGGCTTGCTTATCAGCGACAAACTCACACTCACTCATTCACTCATCGCCTATACTGCTTTATTCTGTATACAGGGTCGCTGGGGGCTTGGAGCCTTTCCCAGGAGACCTAGGGCATGAGGACAGGGTGCCAATCCATTATAGGGTACACCCTCACACACACACATTGTGGGCAATTGTGGAACCAAGGTGGGATTCAACCCTGGACCTTGGAGGTGTAAAGCTGCTTTCCTCCAATAACCATTGTTATAACAGATAATTTCTTCTAAAGAGATACAAATTTGGATCAAAATCGATGAAGTAGGGCCATATTGTTACACTTTTCACACTTTTTCTTATACAGTATATCTTGTGATCAATACATCATATTGTTCCAAATTACACATCAAATGAAAGAACACAGTCTTAGGCACATATTTTGCATTTTATTTCATTTTCATATTTTGTTTCAGTACAGACTTATAAGCATTTAAATAGTGAGTGTGAACATGTGACATATTTCCCCATCAGCGGGTAAGTTGTCACACTGTGTGGGTTAAAACGTCACACAGGATTTGGCAATATATAAAACAAGTACCAATTTTATTTTGTGTTATTTTTTTTTACTTTAAATTCAAACTTAGATTTAGCTACAGAAAATGGTTGATTAAACACTGAACTTGAAATCCTGCATTCAGGGTCGCGGGAACCTGGAACCAATCCCCAGAGGCTTAGGGCACGAGGCAGGGTACACCCTGGACAGAGTGCCAATCCATCACAAGGCACACACACACACACACACACACACTCTCATTCACACTACAGGCAATTTTGGAACGCCAATTAGCCTAACCTGCATATCTTTGGACTTTGGGAGGAAACCGGAGTACCCGGAGGAAACCCACCAAGCACAGGGAGAACATGCAAACTCCTTGCACACAGGGACGGGAATCGAGCATGGCTGGGAATCGAACCCGGACCCTGGAGGTGCAAGGCAACAGTGCTAGCCTTACTACCAACTATAACTGGAAAATAATTTTAGTTAAATTTTCAGATAAAAACCTGTCAAACACGCAAGCAAATCTTAAACCATGTGCCAAACCTCACTAGTCAGACTCGTCTCTTTTTATACCTTCTGCTTCTTGCCTGCCTTTTACTTCTTTTGTATATTAGATTTAGTTGCCCTGTATTTCCTTTGGAAGAGACGCTTTTCACCTTGCGCCAGCCTTTCAGACTTTTAAGGAACCCATGTGACAAGAAGCCCCGATCTCCCCTACTATTCATTTTTCTTCATTAATCGCATTTTCAAGTCAAGTAGGCTTTTCATTTCAACCATATACAGTTTAGTACACAACATAAATTAACAACATAAATTAACAAAAAATTAACTAGCTAACTTAGAGACCTAATTACTGCAGCTGGCTAGCTGGGACAGGACAGATTGACATTTTAAGTTAACAGAGAACTATCTATGTTTTGATACAAAAGAGACAACATAAAGTGCATGTGGAAATGTGCAAACAAGAGTGACGAAGTGACAATGCGACAAAATGACATTACAATCCTTTTTTTTTTTTCAAATTGGATTCGATCATATGTGGAGTAAAATGAGATGCAGTTATTTCAAGACTCTAAAGAAAGTTGCCTAGAAACATTTGACTGGGCATCTGGATAAGACTAAGGTGTGCAATAAGGTGTACATTAAGTCTAGAATCGAGGTCATGTTTTCCCAAATGTTTCTTCTCAAGTGAACCTGTGCTAATAAAAAATCCTCAGATTCCTGTTTATATCTGACAGAGGTGAAACATGATGTGTTCATTTTGTTGTAGTTCATCTGCCACAAAGTTGGATCTCTTGTAAATTCTGATGCTTTTCTTTTCTTTACACTGTGGTTGTAAGGATTGTTGATTTGAGTTTCCATAGCCTTCCTGTCAGCTTGAGCTTACCTTTTTCATCAATACACCATTTCTGCCTGCAAAAGAGCGTCACATTGGATGTTTTCACATTACAGTCTCAACAGTCTCTTTCTGTGCAACCTTAGAGACTGTTGAATCTGGAAAAAAGACCACATCAGCAATTTCTCAAACACTCAAACAGCCATTTTGGCCCCAATAACCATGCAACATTCAAAGTGACCAAGATCATATTTTCTTCTCATTGTAATATTTCATCTAAAGCTTGTGACTTGTATCTGTGTGATTTCATGCATTGCAGCTGTGGCATTTTTGCCTGATTGGATATTTCTATGGAAGAGAATGTGTACAGGTGTTATTAAAGTGTCTGGTGAATGTTTAAACCATAAATATAGTTCTGATCATCTATCACTCTGAACATTTCCCATATTTTTTTGAAATAAAAATCTTATCTACTACTCCCAAATAATGAAAAATGCATCTTGCTTCAGTAAGTGAAAAGTTTGATTTGATACTGAAAAAATTTACTCTCACTCTAAAATTTTTTCTCTCATCTCTGTCTCCTTGTTGGACGACTCATATAGTCGTTAATCAGCCTGTATCAATGGCAGTTCAGGGAAGTTTGCTGAAGTGAAATTTGGGCCATCCATCACCCTATTCGGATGTTTCATAATAAAAAGCTGCATACATTTTTCTTCTGTTGGCCTTGTCACAGCCAGATCAGATCTCTTTGTGGAGTTTGTTCGGCTGCTAACTGATTAGCCCACTGAGCATTGCTGACAGAATAATCGGCTGCACGCTGTAGATGCTATCAGCTTGTGATAGATACCCTTGTTTCTTCAATTAGGCACCCGGACACAGAAAGTACGGAAATGTGAGCTACATCTCAATCAGCATCTGTTCGCTGTGGTATTGTGACACTAGAGCAGATAGCCCTGAGACATAATATGGGGAAAAAAAAAGAAAAAACACGAAGAAGATCTTTAAAACATTATTCAGTAAGGGGCCAACAAGGTCAACAGACATAATAGACAATATGGAGTCTGACTTCATGCTTCATGCACCTGTCTTTATGTCTCCAGTTTGTCGCGGGCTCTTTGTCTTTGTATAACACATCGATAAGAATGTCAGATTCTCCCACTTTTCTAAAGTGCCATTAATCTCTGTCATGCCGGAAATCATTATCATCAAATGACTCTCTCATAAGGTTATTCAAATTGTCACCCCACGGAAATTATTTGACACACTCTGTACAAACAACAGCTGACAAATGTGACTAAATTGACCTAATAAAAGACAATATGATAATGAGGCTTGTTTTTAACCTCAGATGATGAACAGAGACATATGTAGATAATGTTGATAATTAAAGTGAGAACCCATTTCCCATTATAAACCTATAATTCTTTAAAATCTCTCAGTAATATATGCCGTCCCCCCCAATGTAGAAGCAGGTGGGTGTCTTTCTGGGGAAATTAAACATGATATTACATTTTGATTTTCTCTTTCACTTTTGGGAGTAACCAGACATATTATATATAAGTACACCATGCTGTACATATTTCAGGACCATGCTATTAACAAAACACCAAAAAATACCCAATGCAAGTACATTTACCTCTGTGTGTCTTCTGCTCTAGAAAGAAGGACCAGTAGAGAGAGCCTTTCTATCCATAGGTGGCAGTAATTTGCCACGAGTCCCTGGAGACTGAGGAACAAAAAGGACTTTTGTTCCCTAATGGATCATGTGAAAGAAGTCTTGCTCAAATTAGTCTCCTATTTCTTCCAAGATAGCAGTCCTGAATCTATAATGCCACATGCTAAAATCCTCAAAGGGATACCATTTAACGGTACAAGCGGCATAATTGTGCATACAGGAAGGAGGTCTTACTACATGCAAATGACAGGCTTTATGCTGAAAATGATGAGATGCACCTTTACATCCATATGCATGATGGCTCCCATTAAATGGGCTTTGTCTAGAACTTCAGGGAGAAAATGAGAACTCGGCATGGTGCACACAATGAAAATCTTCATGCAAAGAAACTGTGTACAAACAACTAATGCGGTAGGAAAAAAAGATGACAACATTACAGCCCCATTTGTCTTTCAATCTTGAGTACCAAATTTTCTTGTCCTCTTTTCTCCTCTCCATAACTAAGCTGTCATGGCTCCCAAAAAGAGAAGCTTTACACAGAACCATTTGTTCTTAATGAACAAAGTGCTACCGTATGATGAATTGGCGAATTTGAGAATAGTTTAAATATAGAGGGAAAAAGGATGGGAATTCTTTATCTTGTGCACAAAAAAAAAAAAAAAAAACGAAATGGAGACTGAAGAGAAGGAATTGATTGTACCACGAGTCGGCAATTCCTACAGCTCTGTCATGAGTCAGTGTCAGTGGGCTGATTACTTGCATTACGAAAAATGAGAGAAAAATGAAATGTAAGACACAGTGGCTGAGGGTGGCGAGCATCTAAATTTGGCAAGGCATTTTTCCATGGATTATTCCGTGGACTACTGAGGTGTAAATGAGGAATGAGATAAAAATGAACCTGTGTGTGCGTGTGTGTGTGTGTGTGTGTGTAGGAGGGAAAACTGGAAAATGGACCATGTAGAATAATGAGATCTGGGAAGGACAACCAGAATGAAGCATTTTACCTTGCATCTCTTGGGAAAAGAATGACTTTTCTAAAGTGAAGGCGCGCTCTGACATACACACATGCAAGCCAGGATTACGGTTATTGGAGAACAGGTGCTTAAAAAAATGATGGAGAGAAAGGACAAGACATTGAGTTTGTGTTAAATCAGGACATACTGTTCCGTTTGAGGAAAGACCTCATGGAGGAAATTACAGTACTATCAAATATCTCAATAATGGCACACTGCTGCCTTTGTCTCAACATTGCACGGCAGTAATGCCAAATTACAGTGTTTGTTTTTTGTTTTTTTTTGTATAAAACAAAATAAAATTAAAAAAGGAAAGTGGAAAACTGTGCACTGTCTCAGTCATTTCCCAAGTACAAATCCAATCAACCATGTATTTAACTTGCTCAAAAAAAGATTGTTTTTTGAAAGCCCTTGAAAACAAACATTGAAAATGGCTGTGGCGTTTAGCAAGACTTGGCCAAGCATGCCAGCCAAATAGAACGTTGAGAATGTCATGTCATAAAGTTTGCATTTTTCTGTGCAGTTATTTTGTGTAATAAGACAAAAAACTGTTAATCAAGAGTTTTTGAATGTCAAATCGAATGACAATCTGGAATCTAAATAAATAAAAGAGAGGTTTTTGTTAGGAGGGGGCGCTTCAATATGGCGCCACAAATTATGTTGTTAAGTGTGAGAACCCCATCGACTTAGAGAAGAGCTTTGGGCTCTTATTTCCTTCTCTTGTGAAATTAAAATATTTATTTATTTATGAATTATCTTTTCACTTTCCTCTTTTATTTATCTTTTCACTTTTCTCAGTCCCCCCCCAATGTCTGCACGTGGTGCGCTGGTTCCTAATTAGCCTACAGGTGTAGCGCGTTTACTCGACTTGCCAGCGTGACTGTGTTACCTAGCAACCACGCCCGTCCGCCTCTCTGCCTGTCTATAAATCTGGATGGACCCCCGCGGCTTCGCCTGTTTTGCGGGCGGCCATGTTACAGTTTTGTCTGTACATCGGTTCAAAAGTCTCTCTTTCAACGATATCTTTATGTTTCATACATTGGAGGACCCAAAACCAGTCTCATAAAACTTCCTGTCTGTCTAACTGTAGCCAGATTATGTCACAGCAAAACTGACTGGACAGAATTTAATGCAACTTTTGCAGTATTTATCTGCCTGAATTTTAACCTGCACCATAAATAATAATTAAATTAAAGCTGCTCAGCTTACTTTTAAATATTTTTAAGAAGTCTTTTCCCATCAACAAAATGGTGCTTATTAATAAAGGTATTAGCAGTATAATGCACAAATAACCCTAATTATATATATATATATTAATATAAAGAAATATTTGTGAAATGGTTTAATTACATTTAAATATTTTTTTCCCTTGTACATTTCTCAGAACTTCAATGATTTCTTTACGTTTCACACATCAGAGCACCCGAAACCTTTTAGTCTCCTAAAAATTTCAGTCAGTCTATTTGTATGTCTGTCTGAAATTTTAATTGATTAAATGCAATAGTTAGGTATTTGCCTGACGTTAAACTTGCAAATTCGAATAGACAGATCAATATATGTTTATTCTTCCTGCGGGAAGTTTTATATCAGTACCAGTACACAACCAGCGTTGTTTTGAACAGATATGTGCCAGATTTATTAATAGACTTTAAAATAAGCTACTTTCTCAATGTAAACAAACACCTGCACTAATAGATATTAATTACAAAATCTAAATTGTATATTTTTAATGGGATTACTTAATATTTTCACTGCTGAAATAACAGCGCTTGAAGTAATATAAGTGAATTTTAACATGATAAAAAATTTTTAAGGCAAAACTTAATCCTTATCCAATCCACTTTTTTCTCATGTGTGATTCACTTGTTGATTACCAGACCGGGAGTGTATTTGGCTGACAACAAAAGAAGTACAACTTAGCATAAACAATGCGTATGATACTAAACTTTTTACAGTTCTGCTGTACAGAAAGACAGGCAGACATGTATGTGGAATAATAATATCAATGATTACATTAAAGCTGATGAGCTTAGCTTTTGCTTTAACCTTTTAACTATTCCTACAAACATTTTTGCTGTCAACATTGAGTACTTATGCTAGTTACAAATAAGTGAATAGTGAAGAAAAAGTAATTGGCCAGTTTTGACAACAGTTTGGTATCACAGTTCCTCAACCTCAGCCACCATATACTGTATCACACAGCTTAAATCATTGGTCTTAACTAGAGATCATTTTTTCAGTTTTACTTGCACTTACAATTTTCAGGTGAATACATTTTTTTTCCGCTTTCTAAGCTATCAGCAAACTATTTGTCTAACTTAATAAAGCACAACCATGGTCTGGGTTAAACTCTACTGTAATATATATTTTTTATTTTACTATAATTTAGGAGTAACTTGGGATGTAAAAACATATACGGCATGGCCAAAAAAAGTAACTGTTACTGGCAAATCAAATCAAAGGGTCAAATTGGCATGCATCAAGTGAAAGAACAATAAAAGAGATTTTTCAGTTAAGAATCTTCCCATACGCTGTTAAAACCTATAGACATTAAAACTATGCTTAACAGTAAAAGTTCGAACATTTGCACACACACAAACACACACACACACACACAGTATGGTAAAAACTAAAAGGTTGTGACTAAACAGCTGTGTGGCCACAAGAAAATCACTTATTAGAGACGCCAATCGAAAAGTTATTTCTTTAATTGATTTATTTCCTTCCGTGATGGCATCAAAAGAGTGGCTCTGGGATGAAAGGGTTAAGGGTGAAAGCATGACAGCATGGAATTACTTGGATTTAAACACAAAACCTTCTGATACTTACCACAAAGTCTTTACCACTGAGCCACCACAACTATACCACACTGTATATGTACATAGCTTGCACTGATTTCACTACTTCTACCTCTGAATTCACCACTGTGGTTAAGGTTTCGAGTCACAGATACAGAGTGATTCACTTGAAAGAGGCCCGGGAATATTGTGTAATAACTCTCGCTAGGACAAAGCAATCGGAATGAAACAACATATGGAGTCTCAAGCACACTGGCATGCCCCTGAGTCAGACTGATAAGGTAGGCCTCAGAGAGCCATTGTGCTGTTTAACACCGTACTTCTTCACTCCATCACTCAACTTCTCATCGGGATGGTGGTGTACAGTAATGAACAGCGCATCTTCAAAGTGCGAAACAAAGTTGTTTAAGCGATGTCAGAGTGAATTAAGAAAAGAAATACGGTGTTCATTGGCTGTGAAAATTTAAAGGAAAACATACAACGTGAAATTGCTGCTGTTTACCCTGATACATTCAGGAACATGGATTGCCACATCAAAATGTGTCTGGCAGAAAAACGGAGATCACTTTCAGCTTAACATGTCATGCACATGATTAAACATACGTCAGGGTATGTAGCATATATTTTTTCGGTTAGATTACTTCATCATAGCGAGAGTTATTACAGAATATTCGGATCCTCTTTCGAGTGAATCACCCTGTCCGAAGGTTGCCTCACCAACCATATAAATAAAATAAAGCACAGCACACCTTCTCTTCCTGTCTGCACTTGCATAATTTTAGAACATATTATCTCTTCATTCTGAAAAAATGTGTGCTTTTCAGTTACAAACGCTAGTGCATTTACAGTATATACTGTACCGTGCTTTATAAAGTTCACCTTGATGCTAAGAATAATCCTTTGTTCTTTTTAATGTGCCAAGTTTGTTGTTTATGTTGGTGGATCGTGACTGTGAAGACACATTAACAATGTCTGTTCCATTGCATATTTCTGAGCACAATGCGACACAGCATTCTGCATACAGACACAATGTATAAGTGCAGGTATGGTATAGGTTCAGGTGTACGAATATATGCAGCCACCATTGTGTACGTGCTTGGCAGTATTAAAAGAAATGATATTATTCTGCAACAGGTGTTGAGATTAAGGCATGGTGACGGAGAGCTCGTATTTATACAGACACCAGCTGTTCAAAACTGACATGCTGTACATAAGAATGTAAAATCAGACACATGCTTCATAGTTAAGCTCAAGGTTAAAGAGGCAGACACATGCCACATGGAGCCTGTGTGCTTTAATATTAATGACCATCGTTGCTGTGCCCTTTAGAATGTAATGTGTGTGACTTTGTCAAGACGGCATCATTCAAATCAAAGGAAAACGGTTAAGACTAGAGCGAAGAAAGGTGAAAAAGCTCATTAAAAACCTTTCTACTGAGATTTTTTAAATATGCCTGTGATGTACTGGATTTCATTTAGCCCTCACACAGGGCTCTTTAAGGAGTTTCAGTTAAGCAGTGTGAGTCTATGCTATATATTTTTAAAGTAATGACCAATTGTGCTTTTGTAGGTATTAAACATTTTATTCACTTAATAGTTGAAAATTAATTTAGGGCATTGGTGGCCCAGTGGTGGGGCTCTCGCCTGCCATGCGGAAGGCCTGGGTTCGATTCCCAAACCCCAGCCACAGTGCCGGTCTCGAGCCTGGATAAAATGGTAGAATTGCGTCAGGAAGCGCATCCGATGTAAAACAAGTTGTTGTCCGGATCGAATAGTCCGCTTTGACGACCCCTTGATGGGAACAGGCGAAAGACAGACAATAGTTGAAAATCAATTTATAGGTTCTGAACAATCAGATTTAAGAATTCAACAACATTGTGGTTCAAACGTTTCCAGAGGTTCTAGTGTGTTATAGTGCATCTTTGTGAATCAGTGAGTCAGTGATGTTTGTGTTTGTGTGTGTGTGTGTGTGTGTGTGTGTGTATAACTATGGGCTGAGCTGAGATGCTGAACTGCAGACTGCTTTGTGTGAGTGTGTGTATGTGTATATATATATGTGTGTGTGTGTGTGTGTGTGTGTGTGTGTGTGTGTGTGTGTGTGCGTGCTGTCAGCTGAAGCTCTGAGCCACATCTCAGGTAAAGTTAAAACTCCAGCAGACACACGAGTTCATTATCATAAAAAGCCAAGCCTGGCAGACATGCCATAAGAGACAGCATTGCTGCAGGGAACAGCCCACACTAGCCTGCTATTATGACAAACACAATCTGGGAGATATAGAAAAAGACAGGTAATGTCATTTGCAGTTAAACCTTTATTACCTTTAATAAACATGCCATACTTTTCCTCTTCAGAATGATGGACTACAGAATGTGCATGCATAATGGCATAATCACAGAATCTCACCATTATTAGTATTCAGGTGTATGAAATCTCATTCATATATTTTTTCAGAAAAAGGTATAAACTCGAGAACTACTTGAATTGACAAAATGAGAGAAAATGATCAGAATCACAAACTATGAAGAAGTTTCATCACAAGAACAACTTGTGATGAAACTTCTTGTAAATGAAGGTGTAAAAGCCGACTGACATTTACACAAGGCTTCAAGCACAGTCTCGTGATGAGACTCTTACAGTAGCTGCAGTAAAATATTTGAATGGTGCAAACACTTAAAAAAATCTGCACATCTGTGAATGACGATCCTGGCTGAGGGAACTGGATCGTGGCTTTGGAGTACTGAAAAAAACTTTCTACCCTGATGGTATCCAAGCACTAGTGAAACACTTAGTTTAGTGTAGATAAAGGTAGTGTTCTGTTATTCTGCTTAATCCAAAGTCCCAGTTAGACTTGAATGCATCAAATACAATTTAGGTGTTAACGTTTTTAATACTTTATTAATAGTTGGTTATACTTATCATATAGCACTTACTGTATAACAGTCCTGCACGACTGTTGACCTATACAACTATTATTTAAAGGACACCTACAGTAAAATGACTAGAAATTTCATTTTTTTAGACATTCAGCTAGATCTCCTGTGCAAACCAGCCTTAAAACCTAAAAAAACAAACAGAATGTGACCCCCTAATGTGACTTCATTTAAGGGGAAACCCTCCCTCAACTTGTTGCTCAGATCTACAGTTCTCTGGTGGGGCGTGGCTCAGTACTAGCTCATTTACATAGACACTGAAATGGCACATTTGGAGGAGGAGTGAGCCAGAGGGATTTTCAGATACACAAAATGCATTATTTGAGGTGTCTTTCAGCTGGAACATTAACACACACACATGCACACTTTGGGGAACCACTAAGGCCTGTTTTAACTTATTAAATAAACAGTAACATATAGGATCTTAATCAGAAGCGAGATTAAATTGAGGTAACACCTCTTTATAATAAAAGACTAATAAAATATGTTAATACAGGACTATAATGCACTACAGTATATCCTTACCTTACATTATTTTAATACTGTTACTTATTGTTACGTCCCAACTAAATAATTACTCTTGCCGTCTCACAGCTCCAGTGTCCCTGGTTCATCCTTTTAAATAATTCTTTTGATTGTGTAAAGCTGCTTTGCGGCAATTTCAATTGTTAAAAGCGCTATACAAATAAAATTGAAGAGTCTTCTTTATCTTGTCTCCATGTCCACGTGGGGTTCCTTTGGCTTCTCTGGTAACTTTTATTACAGTGTCATGACATTGTCACTGGTATTTATAAACCGTGACTGACCTCCAAACGTGCACTGAACTAGAAAAACAGCTGTCATGGCTTTCAAATACAAATAAGCCTGGAAACAACCTTAAGTCAAGTAAAATCAATGTTACTTGACTTAGGTGTTATATCAACCTGACACTGAAATCAATAAACAGCCTGACACCTGTTGGAGTAAGCATTTATAAATGTTTATGTAGATTTATATCAGTTTTCATAAAAAGATGTTGCATAGCCCTATAAACATCACCGATAAATAAAATGCTAACAAAAGTTCTTTTTTACCCAATCCTGTGTACGTGCAGGATATATATCAGCTCAGCTAACACTCTGAATCAGCACCTGGCAACTGCTAAGTGGAACAAACTGTCCCATGCACACAAACAAGACCCAGGAGATTAAAGATAGTTTATTAAATTCTGTGTTTGACCCCGAGATCAGACTGCATTGTGTTTCTGGGACGTGAGTGATGCCTCTCGTATCTCTGTAAAAGCTTGTTTTGGGATATGTAGGCCATCTCTCATGTCCTCTTTTGAGTGTGTTGGCATGTGTGCCAGCTCGGCTGGCAGGCAGGATGCCAGTGTTAGTGCAGGGATGAGTGTAGGAAGTGTCCCCTGTGGCAATGTCCTGCTGATCACTGCTCTTTTCCCTTAGGGCACCTGTCTCGCCTCTCCACAGGAACAGACTCCATCATTTATCAGCAGGGCCATGAATACGTCTACAGTGTGATATTTGTACTATTTCAGGACTACTTTTACTTTTAACACCAGCTGCAGAGTTTGAGGCAAGAAAGTGCTACATTATGCCCATGCAAGGGGATAAACTATTGCATGTAGGGCAAGTGGTCACATTTGTAAAGTGCTGGTTTGTCCACATACAGTTAAATGTTGATCTTACCTGAATTTACAGCATCATAAGACACTCAAGCACTTTAGGGAGAAGAAAGGATATTTCCTTTGCAACTCAATCCTCCAATTATACAAAACTCATAACAACTGGAAAATAGCCCAAGTATTTCATAAGTGCACTTGGGGCCTGTTGCTGTCTGGTGGGCAAAAAGACGTAATAAAAATAGCCATACCTCAAAGAATTCATGCAACAACAAAAAAAAAATCAATATGTGATAGGACAATTATTATAACTTTATAGAAATCAAGTTATTCTTATAGGAAACATTGCTTCCTCAAAGCTGAAAGCTCTTTTTAGCCTAAGCAAGGGTTACTTTAAGTTAAGTATTTGTGGGTAATCCGTTGTAGTTTCATATAGGTTCTCCAATTTCCTTGTATCCAAAAATTAATGGTTGACAACTTCATGTTGGCTATAGAAAAGAAATTCCCCTGTGAGTGTGAATGTGTGCATTTTCCTCCCTGCAATAGACTAGTGTCCAGGGTGTATTGCTGTCTTACTCCCAGACTTCCCTGGATGGACTCTGTATTCACTGTGACCCTGCCAGGGATAAAGAATTCATTGACAGTAAGTGAGTGTGTGAGTGAGCGAATTTGACATAACAGCGGTGAGCTTAGTGGCATACATTATAAAACTTACATAAGAAGATCATTTTATATGACAGTCACAACCCTGGCCAGTATAAAATAATGATGGCAGTTAGCTGTCAAGTAAAACCATTAACTACTTATGTTAATTAACTTTAAACCAATTTTGAAAAAAAAAAAATAAAAAAATCACCTTTTAGTCATATTTTTTTTAGACATTCATATGGGTCTCCAGTGTGTGAGTGAGTACAAACATAAAATAAAAGATTTTTTTTCCCACTGCTATTTTCTTGATTGGCCAGGGCCTAAACAAGCCAATCAGAATTTTCCCCAATTGTGACCTCATACAGGAAGATGCCTTCCACTCTCCCTTGTTGCTCAGCTTTGCTGTTCTTTAATGGGGGCCTAGGTCAACAGTAGCTCATTTACATGAACACTGAATCAGCATGTTTGGTGGTGTACTCAGAGTTTGAGGTGGGAATGCATAATCTGAGCGGTATTTCAGCAGGAGCATTAGCAAACAATTTGGCGGGACATCTGAGACCTTGTTAACTTGTGGAAAGTTATTTCATTATTGCCATGCATAACAACAGGTACAGGTATGAAATGTAAAATATTAATCAAATATTGAATAGCTAATTTACCATCTAAACTGAAAGAAGGGAATAGCATTATAGTCATCTTCAGTGATATTTTTACCCAGGTCTAGAACAGGCACGTTTTAAACCCTTAACCCACTGAAAAAGGGGATCAATAATCTTGAGACAAAATGGGCAGCAATGCAAATAATGATCAATCATACAACCTTTAAATGTTTAGCTTTTTTTTTTCAGATGTCATCACGGAATTGAAGCGCAGTGTTAATTAGGCAGGATGGATGGACGAATATGAAATCACATTAGAAGGAGAAAAGGATGAACTCAGCCACCTGCTAGTGATTTTGGCATTTATTTATTCAAGAGTTTCATTCCATACATATTAATTACACTTGAAAAGAAATTGCAGAACAAATGAATACACAGAGGCAGAAGACATAACTTAAAATGATGCGTTTTCATTTTCAAGAAGCACAGATCCCGTCATTTGTCGGGTGCCTCTGTCATCTAAAGGCCAACTCGCCTAAAGCAAGTTACTCCGAGGGTCCAAAAGCGCTACCTACTGCTCCTGTATTCCTGATCCGCTCGGCATGAAGAGAAGTGCTCACTGTTAACACGCTTAATACGTCACACTCTTAATTCATACTGAATCTCCACAAATCCTAGATTTGCCTTTTCTTATAACTGATGGTTATAAGGCAGTAGGTGTTGGTTGGTGTATATGATCGTTCTAGCTCAGGTTTCCCACAACATATCCTTTACCCAGTTAGAGGAAATCTTATACTGTACACTTGAACATGATTGAACATGTCATCATACAGTACTTCATCTATTACATACGTCAGTTCTGACTGGTGTGTATCTTTTCTTTATGCTTATTTATATAGACACTGTTAATGCTTCTGTAATTATCATCTTTATTGTTTTATTTTTGTGAGAAATGAACAAAAGACCATTGTATTTCTTCGTACAAACACTATGGGATGGATGGCACCATTGAAGTCTGTTCCTGTGAAACTCATGCGATCATGGAAAAAAAGGACAGCAGTAGATAACAAACCCTTAAATAAACACTGAGATTTTTATTAACATTATGATTGCCTATTTGGAAATGTAACAGATACAGAGCTTCAGTAGATGGGAAGTGCTTTGCAAATCTGTCGAATCAAATTATATATAAAAAAAAGAAACCCAAAGAATCATTCCTGAGAATAAAAGTAAAAGAAAAAAAAAGTGAGGAATGGAATCACATGCTCTTTGTGATATACAGCAGCCAATTTCTGATTCAAACACTGAATATTCATTTTGTACAGAAATTGCATTGATACAGTGCTTGTATTTCTTCATATTTGAACACACAGCAGTTTGTGATGTCCTGCTATCAAAACAACATAAACAGGCAGTTTTGTATGAAAGGCTATTTCTTAAACAATAGTTGCAGGTTGGATAGGGGCTTCTCCAGTCTGTTTATAAAGAAAAATATTACAACAACAACAAAAAAAACAAAAACATTTTTTCTCTTTTTTTTTGCTAGGAAAAATAAAATAAATATAAAGTACTGTATCTAAGCTATGTGCCAAAATTCTGGAACAAAACCCATTTACATATAATCACGATTTACACACTCGGCAAATCTCAGCGTGTGTTTCATTATTTTTATGTTTCAGAGCGTAACATGCTGCATCTAGTAGGGCAGAAATAAAATTTTGAGAGTTAGAGAGTTTTCAGGTGTGTTAAAGATCATTTCACCTCACATATTACAGGCCCAATTACAGGTTACGCTTGAACTGAGGGAAATTTCACAGCTTTTCAAAAAAAGCTACACTCCGCAGCACCTGCAAACATTTGTGCCGAGATGAACCTCCTAATGACGAAGCTCAAAGACATCAGCGGCACCTGTGCTGTCAGTACAACAATGTGCACTCTGCTAAATAAAAATCTGGTAGCGTGGAAAAATAAGAATTGATGAAAGGGGGGGGGGGGGGGAACAACAACAAAATAATCTTGTAATTTTTTGTTTCCTTCAGTAGCTAAATCCATGAGTCAGAGAACTCTGAAATCCGCTTATAGGCCATATTACAAATCTACAGCTTACAGTCTTGTCATGCTTAAAGAAATCAACAAGATGTGAGAAAGTCAACTATAGCAAGTGTAAAGGAAATTATTATTGAAACAACTTAAAAATGGAACATATATGGTTTAGGGCTATATACCAGATGTATCAGACTCACGGGGAGATTCAATTATTGTATGTTTAGCCTACAAAACAAAAGAAAACAGAATTGTCTATCAAAACATCAAAATTAACCTCCCATGTCAAACGCAAAGACAGCAAGGGTGGGTAAATGTAGCTGTAAGTGCAGGCTTTGACAAAAGACATAATTGGTTGAAGGCAGAAACCAGGCATTATAGCTTCCTGCACATCTCTTCTTGTCACAGCAACATCTGTTGTTCCTTCCTAAATTAGAAGTCATTCTGGACCAGTCTCTAGCAAATACCTGACTGTTCTTACCCCCACACAACATGCAGGGAAAAAAAAAGTTGCATGTGTCATTACTTTCCTAATACTTGTCTATGCCTACCCTCACCTTAACGAAATCACCAATCCTGTCAGATCCTCTTCTACGAACTGGGCCCACATTTCAGCTACAATTTGTCAGGACCAATGGCAGTGTTTCAGCTGCGGTTCTAAACAATCCCACAGGTTTTTCTCATTAAAAAAAAAACAATTTGAACCCTGTTATACTGTCTGAAGTGACATACAAACACATTCAGTCACTTCTTTTCACAGATGTCCTTTTGTCAAATCAAATGCTTTTGTCTCTCCCTCAGTGCTACATCTTTCATCAGATTCTGGCCAACAACTGCAACCGTCTGCTTTTAGGCTAAGTTTGCAACCTATTGACACTGTACAATAATGTCATGCTGTTGTTGAATGTTTTTTTGTTTTGTTTTTTAATGAATAGCTTATATGGATGTGGCGTGAAGATAGAAATATAACATTTGAGCCTGCCTGTACAGTATGTTGTATGCTAGGAATTTAATAAAAGCCATTTTATCCATTCTACTGCATATAATTTCCTCAGCATTAATAATTCTCATTTTACATAAGAAACTGACAGTGAGCTATCAATTCCTCAAGCCCATTAACTACAGTATGCACTCTGACCAATAGTACATTAAGGGTTTAAATTAAGTGCTAAATTTCCACTTTCCATCACTACCTTAATTTGCAGCATCTATTATCAGTCCTTATAGGAATATTTAACTTCTATTTGCTCTTTTCATACCTACATTGTTTTTTTTTTTAATTTTTACTATAAGATTTGAAATAAAATCATCACATCAAAATGTTTTTTTTTATAACAAATGTAATACTTGTACAGTATATACACCTTATGCTGAAATTAAACTGTGTAAAAAAGATGTAGAGCGCTTGTTAAAATTCCCCTTGAACCAAAAACAAACAAACAAACAACAAAAAAAGAAGCGATCATTTTAATTAATGTGAATAATAGGCTAATATACAAATTTCTTGATATGTGGGGTCCCAATGTCTGACAAACAATTTTCACTACTTACTACATTAAGCAGATGTAATATACAGCCTTATTAACAAGGGCACCTATTGATTACAGAAATGCAAAAGAAAGAATATAAAAAAACAAAACACTGTAATCATTCATCGATGCCAGATGAGATGTAATGGGCATAATATATGTTTTACATCATGTTCACTGATTTACAAATGTTTTAGATTAGCTTCAGTGATGTTTTCTAATCTCTACATACCGCCATAATCAGTGTGTGTTATCAAACAGTCACTCTTTAACTCTGCAAGTCCAAACTCTGTTGTGCTTCTACATTTAATCTAATCATTAGATGATGATGATGTGGACAGGAGAAAAAGCTTGCACTAAATGGCATGAAACACCATCATAATTTTCTGGAATTGATTATAATTACTCTAACATTTAGAAAAAAGCCTGTTACACTTTAATTCTCAAATCGAATCTGACTGATCATTAATAATTTAAAATGTTCATGTTTGATGCTCATGATGTAAACTCCAGAAGCAGTTAGCGATGAACACATGTCCATGACAATGCAGTGATTGATTATGTTCACATTACAGTATAGAAAAACAAAGCATGCCTACATGTGAGACGGGTCTATTTTTTAACGTAAAAATCAGCAACACTAATCAAATAAATTTTTCAAGTAACTATCTACTAATTATCACCGAACTGTCCTACTTGATGATAGTTTGTTGAGTGTCTAGTTATAGTCGGTTAGCTCTGCAAAGTTTGAACACCAAAGCTGCTGAGAGACTATTGTCTGTATGGAATTTGTTGAAGCTGTACCAATTTTTAAGAAATTTGTATTGTGTTGTTAAATTGGTTATATGATTGGGCTTCCTGACACATTTCTTGGAGGTTTTGTCAACAAAATAAAATATTACCCAAATGTCTGATTTATTTATTAGATATTTAGGCCACTTTCATATGGAATACAAATGATACAAATCTCTAGTTTTGAGTTTATTTGTCATGTGCACAAAACATCTTAAAATTGTACATAAAAAAAAAAAACATTAAAATTGTACATTTAAATGCTTGCTGCGGGGGAACTATACCTCTATTGGACCCAAACTATTGCATATGGATAATCTGCGATACATGTCTCTGAGAATGGGATATTTTCTTACTGTTCTTACTTTTCTTTTAAAATAAAATCAAAAAAATATTTAAACATTCTTTTAAGTAATATTTCCTTACTGTTTAGTTATTTATTATTCCATGATAGTGATGCTGTAGTCTTTTGCCAGTCTGCAAATATAATATCTGTAATCTAAGACAAAGACAATTATTTTTTGACTCAATATATAAATAAAAAATAATAATCTGGTGGAAAAAGGTGAATCTGCCTCTGTCTCTGTGAAAGAGATATTACTACTGTATATAAATCATAATATGAAGTGTTAGAGCGTTATAATGAAGATGTGACTTGTATTACAGCAAACACTATGGCCCAGAGATGCTCTAATAGACAATTAATCAACTTTTGTCAAATCTGACTTGAGAATTCAACAGCACTGTTTTTAAGACAATTTTATCATTTTTTTTTTAAAAAGGAGAGAAAAAATGTTAGATATTATAAACCAGAATGTATGCATCATCTACAGCTTTTTTCCCCCTTTACCTATGTTTATAGTCTAATTTTTAATGTTGAATAGGTTCTATCTTTCTTTCTTTTCTTTTCTTTTTTGTGTGTAACAACTAAACTTTCTACTGTATACTCAATGTCTGTTCATTTGAATGGCAGGCAGATGTGAACAGTTGTGGGATTCACTATAAAAGTCTGTAATGTGAACATAGTCACTGTATCCTACAGTTTCAGTGAGACAGTGCAGGGAAATACAGATCAGTCATTGACACAGTATTTCACATATACACAGCAACTTGATGGGTATAGAAAGTAAGGAAACTTCTTTAAAGTCACTGGTTTGACCCCAGCCTACACCCCCTGCACTTCTATCATACTAGCTACCTGTTTCATAATGTAAAACATGGGAGTATTCAGTTGACTCTTAATGACCCTTTAACTATCATATAGGCTTCTTGCCAATATCTACATTTCAAGTACAAATACTGGTTAATACGAGTGCAAGCTATCAGTCTGACTGCGTGAATCTTCACGCACACTATGAAACACACACTAATCACTGATCAGCATTTTTCTGTAAGTTTAAATGGGTATCAGCTACTCTTCTTAAGAAAAAGATTTCCTGTATATTTTTTTTTACCGAAGAAAAATTACAACAGTGTTGAAATGGACTGTATAAAGAAAAAGAAACAAAAATACATATATACATTAGAGATGATACTGCGTTCATAATAGTGCTGAAGATAAAAAATTAAAAAAAGCAAGCAGCCAATCCTAAAACACTCAACCCAACTGAAGGCATTGACTAAAACCTCGGATGGATGTCTATATATTATATTGAGGCACTGTGAAAAAGTAATGGTAGGGGATGTCTGAATGAAATTAAAGTGAATTATTGAACTGGATTGTGGTGGTTTGGCCAACGATTTACTTTTTTTCAGACACAATGTGAACAGTGTGAATTAAAAGAAAAAAAAAAAGGCAAAGATTATCAGCAGCCATGTCTGGAAAAAGTAGCAGGTGAGATTCAGTACAAGCTGATAAAAGAAAAGAATACCAAAAAAAAAACCCCACAGATGCAAATAAAGAACATAGGGCATGAGTAAAGAAATGTCCGCTGCTGCCACACAAGGTTCCTACATGGAGCAGGGAATGAGAGAGAGTGATATTTATATATATATATAGAGAGAGATAGGGGGCAAGAGAGAAGCGAGTGGAGTGCAGTCTAAATGAAGTACTCCTTCTTTTCCTCTGTATGTGCGTGGTTACCATCTGCGTTGATAATGGCTGTGTCTGCGTCAGGGGCGTCGTCCGCTCCTTTGGCCTCGTTTGTCAAATATGTACCTGTCCCGGTCAAAAAATTGCATTGTTTAAATTAAACACATTATGATTCACTAATAAAGACTCAATGCTTCATACAAACACTATATGGCCAAATGTTTCTGGACACCTGGCTATCTCACCCATATGTGCATTCTGAACAGCCCATTTCAGATTATTCTCTCTTGGCTGTAATAATAACCTTAAATTTTCTGAGACGGTGTTCCTCTAGGTTTTGAAGTGTGGCTCCGAGGATTAGTGTTCATTCAGCCACAAGCATTAGCATTAGCGGTGTCAGGCGAGAAGCCCTGGGACACAGTCAGCATCCAATTTATCCCAAATGTGTTCACTGGGGTCAAAATCAGAACTCTGTACGAGGCAGTGCAGCTCCTCCGCTTAAGCCTTAGCAAAAGAAATTCTTGCAACTCACATTGTCCATAATTTGTGGGGGGAAATGTTTGGGCCTGTTAGTTTCAGTGAAGGGAAATTGTAATGCTACAGGTTACAAAGATATCCTAAAGAATTGTTTACTTCCACTTTTAGGAGGTACAAGTTGGGTGTCCGCAAACTTTTGGACAATTTCTTTTGGACTTTTTCAACAATTTGAATGCTTTAATAATTTGCGCAAATTCCATAAATATTTTGGGAATTTCACCTTTATGTCGTGCCAGATATCGGCCCAGGACAATGATTAAACACAGGGTGACAAAGACAACAACGGCAACTACTCCACCAATCAGAGCGTGATCTGGACCATGCTGCCCCAAAGCATTAGGATCTAGAGAGAAAGAGAGAGAGAGAGAAAGCTTTTAGTGAAAAAAAAAAGAAATCTAGGAAAACAGGAATTACAATCCCAGAGGTGCAAAGTTCTAAGCTTGCCAACAAACGAACTAAAATAAATGCATGAATATTTAAGTACATGTAATAAAAGAAGTAGCCTAATCCATATACTGAAGACACAGGATAAAATAAATGCTATTTGCTATCAGTGCACTATGTTTCTTTAGTCTCAACTTTCCCTAGCCAAGCTAGTGTTAAGATTTGCGATATTTGAAATTATGATGATGAATAAAAAGAACAGCACTCTAACATTCATCGGTGTGCTGCTAGGCTTTAAAGAATAAGCGGACACATACAGAGAAAACACAAGAATAATAAAATCATTAACAAGTTCAAGGTCAGCTGATTGTGAAAGAGCTAGTACATACTCAGATAGTGACAGATCTAACCATGTTTCATGGATAATTATAAAGCAGAACAAAAACTGCTGTAAAAAAAAGACAGACTGAACACAATGCATGCCTAAATGAAGGTTCTTTATGGAAAAAAAACAAAACAATTACAGAAGTTCATTGTCTTATAGCATTAGTGGAATGCTTGTGGTGTAATCCAGACCGATTGTCAAAAGGTTTATGAAAGTGTACAGCACAACAGATCGTTTTTATAATACCATTTAATTGATGCTGGTCATGTGATAAGTTATTGCTTACATCTCTACACATACACATTTGCATGAAAAAAGAGGGAAGGGAAGAGACATTATTTTCAAGCCTCCAACATCTCTGCTACAAGTACACACACTGAGCATGTTATTAAGAACATTACACTCTACTACTTAATGGCAAGGGCCTCCATTTGCTCTCAAAACAACCTAATTCCTTCTTTTCATGAATTCCAAAAGATCTTGGAAACGTTGCTTTGAGATTCAGATACAGATGATTTTTCAGGTGCATTTTCATGCTGTAAAGCTGGTGAAAGGAAATGGCACTAAAGAACACTGAACTCGTGGTCATGGTCATAAAACCAGTATGAGGTGACTTTTGCTTTTTTACATAGTGTCTTATCATGCAGGAAGTAGCCATTACATGATAAACTGTCAACTGTAAATTATGACCATGAAGCGATGCACATGATCAACAACAATACCCAAACTGACTGTGGCATTCAAGCAATTACTGATTAGAACTAATCGACCCAAAACGTGCCAAGAACTATTTAAGTGGTGTTCAAGTCAAACTGGGACTTGTCGTCTTCAAGAACACCACTTGCACGTTACGTGCAACGTCCCTCACACAGTGCTGACCTTGATCCAAGGGATTTCTAAATGTTTGTGCCATTAAAAGACTTCCTGGAAGTCCATTCAATCATGGCTCTGGTATACTGAGAACTTTTTACCTTGATGGTATCCAAGCACTATTGAAACAATGGGATAAGTGTAGCTGGGGATTATATAGAGAAATAAAGGCATTTCTTTTTACTTTCATAACTGTGTTCAGTTATTCTGCACAACTAAAAGTCCCAGCTTGACTTGAACACCCCTCGTATGAATATTCTCAGCCAGCATGTAAGCCTCCACTAATGTGAGTCTTTATCAGCGCAAATGATAAAACAGGTGTAAAATATCAGTTCAACAGCCCATGAACAATAGTGTGGCTGAGAATTGAAGGCTGGTTATAAATGGGAGTTATTATCATAGTAGGGAGTTATTAGGAATAAAATTCAAAGATGTAGCTGCATTATATTTGTCTTGCTCTTTCTCTCTGATTTTCTCCTCTTTTTTTTTTTTTAAACTCAGTTTCCCCTCACAATTTGGCAATTTTGCCAACACGCATACACAACAGTCATCAACCATGAGTGAAGGCTAATATGTGCTTCCTCTAAGACATGGGCACTGCATCTTTTTCGAACCTCTGCACATGCTATGCCACAGGGCAACATAACAGCTGACAGCCCTCTTCTGCATTCTCGTAGACATCCATGAGTAACATCATTCCTCCGACACAGAAAGCACAGCCGAACTCCCAACCATGGATGGCTGTGGGATTATTGGCATGCATTCGACATCCATTGTGATGTAAAATAGCATCTATAGTATGTAAGTCCGCCTTGTTTACCTACAGAAAAAGCTGTCCCGATTTAGCATATCCACCTTGTCATATACGATAACATGCATCTCAAGGGCGCTTACACTTGTGTTAAAGTCATTCGCACAGCCCCGTGTTCGAGAGTCATATCTCAGTAGTGATGAGGATAGGGACAGGCACCTTATGCATGTGCTTCGGGGTTGTCATAATTGGATATCTTCAGTGCTTGCTCTATTTATATCAGCAGCCAATGAGGCCAACGTGATGAGAACCTTCCTGGGGCAAGTCTATTGACATGGCAAACTCTTTGTGCAGCCCAGCAGATGATAACGATATGAAAAGTAATTTCTACAGCCAGGCAGATTGATATGGCCAACGCGGGGCATTTCATTATGTCCTGCTCTGTTTAGAGCAATTGGCTGTTAAAGCAGGAAATGTGCTAGTTTAATATATGAATCTCCACCTCCGTGCCTGTCCGTCTGTGTCTGACTGGCTAAACTTATCAGTGATCCCTTTTTCTAGCTGTAGTGAGCTTAGCTCAGCTGTGAAAACAAGGAAACAGCAATGCATACTTTTTTCTCTTGAGCACATTTTTGTAAAGAGACATGAAATGGCCACAAAATGCACTCCCAGTGTGTCTTACATATATTAATATTAAATTCCCTAAAGCTGTAGTTATTATGCAGACTGCACATATTACTTCCTACTACATGTTACCCATGTGGAGTGCTGTGAAATGGTGCAAATGGTCAACCATCAAAAAGCTTGGAACTAAATTGAAAATGCATGTTTAATAGCAAAAGCTAAAGTTTATTTATTCTATATGCTTATTGTACAGTATACTGATTATCCTTAACAGGATCTGACTTCCATCCCAGGGTCTGGTGCACACACACTACGAGCAATTTGGACTTAATCTAAGTCTTTGGACTGTGGGGTGAATCCAAAGAACCCAGAGGAAACCCCCTAAACACGTGGAAAAACATGCAAACTTCATATACACCGATTTAAACCCTTGACTCTGGAAGTACTAAGCCACAGTGCTAACCATTACACCAACATGCCACCTATAAGATCGAGGTCTAAAGCTCTTTTTAAATGCAGAAAAAGTGAGTGTTAATGACGTATGTGCTGTAATTCAAAACTGTGATGATTAAAAACAAAATCGAATTGTGTCAGATTTTAACTCTGTGGGAAAACTACAGACTTAAGTGGCTTTGGAAGGCAGATGAATTTTTTACACAAATCTAACGAATTGTTTATTTTTTAGGCTTTAGTGAATTGAAAAGACTGCATAATGAGACGAGAGAGTAGAGCACTTGAGATGTTGCAATGCACCTTGCACATAAACCATGCACTTACTGTAGGCTTAACAGATTTTTTATATATAATATATAAATTTGCTGTGACACTTAACTATGTCTAAAACCAGGATGGATCTTACTACGTCTTGGTCTTTTTGTCACCATAATTTTAAGGCTCTTTGTTTTATTAGTCGAATGAATTCAAGCAGGGATGTTCTGACAGTGTCTCCTTGCCAGTGGCACGGCAAGAAATGTGGAAGCTCTCTTTCTACAGGCAAGTCGCAAGCAGAGAACTAAAACATGCTGATGCAAAACAAAACATCAGAGTGGTGAGAACCTGAGCCAACATTTTCCTCTTTTCCTAGTAGGACAGTTCAAGGTTAAGATGAATATTTATGACACATTGTAATTCAGCACCTGAAGAGCAAGGATTGTGCTATCTAGGATTACCCGTGCAGTTGTTCGGGATTAACGCTGCATCTTTGATGTATTCGGGTGAATGCTGCAGTTAGAACCATATACACACGAATAAGCAAAATGTGTGTGTGCGCATGCAAGCGTGTGTGCGTGTGTGTGTGTGTGTGTGTGTGTGCATGTGTGTGTGAGACCCTGTGCTGATCTTCGTTTTCTTAGTTGAGCTATCGAGTGTTTCTGATGAAAAAGTGCTGAGCTGCAGAGCTTCACCTACTGAGCACAATAAAACTCTTATTAACATGCAGAAAGGGACACTCCTATTCTCCCTCTGATGAACACATGCACGTCTCAGGTGACCAGTGGTGTGTTAGTCGATAGAAGGGTATAGAGGAGCACGGTTGGGTGCGTGTAGTCAACACCACTGGATCTCTGTTTAAAAGTCAAAGTGAAACCTCGCGTATCTGTTGTTGTTTATAGAAAATGGGGG
Organism: Leiocassis micropogon; assembly: GCA_028565275.1. NCBI lineage: Eukaryota > Metazoa > Chordata > Actinopteri > Siluriformes > Bagridae > Leiocassis > Leiocassis micropogon. The sequence goes on along the minus strand of JAOVVA010000009.1, from coordinate 5,447,390 downwards.
CACAAAAGTTAATAAATAGGTGAACAAGATCAGTATCAAATGGGTTTTCCAACTGAATCTTGTATGATTGGAACGGCGACTTAACAAATTGGCTAAATGCCAAAATCACTGGAACAAGAAGACCAACTTATTAATTAATGACATCACTTCAGTATAACATTCACAGTATAGTAGTATGACTTAGAGTTTGACTTTAGTATCTAGCAATGTGCTCATATATGTTGTTTTAGAAAATGCTATACATACAGTACAGTTTAAACACCTAAAATGTTTTGTAATGCAATATTTAGGGCTGTTCTCTGATGATTTGTGACTGCAGTCATTCAATAGTTCAGGACTAAAATTCCCACAAGCAGTTTTGTACGTGAGCCTCCACCAACCAAAGTGGACTCCATATTAACTTAAACACCTTTCCTGTGATACTGAACTTCCAGCCTCCTAACACACAGTATGACTGCAGATCAATCCCTGCTATCTCATATCACCCAAATGAGGATGGGTTCCCTGTTGAGTCTGGTTTCTTTTAAGGTTTCTTCCTATTGCCAACTCCGGGAGTTTTGTCCTTCTACCGTTGCCCTCGGTTTGCTCATCAAGGACAATCTAATAATTATAATTTTTACAAATTCTATAATTTTCGAACTCATTTCCATATTTTTTTTATTCTTCAAAGCTGCTTTGCGATAATAACAACGACAATGATAGTGAATATTTTTTTTTTTTACTCCACCACACAGATCTGTGCCTTCTACTTAATTATAATTGTGCATGGGATTGCATTACATAACCACAGTGGTGTGTAGTGTGTAGTTAATAGTTAAATAGTTAGTTAATAGCATTAGCATTAGCATTTGAATAGCTAATAGCGTATTATATGTAATTGTGTGATTTGCCTTCCCTCCGATAAATGCTTAACCATTAAGCAGGTGTTTGAAATCAGAAGTGGAGCTGGTTGCAACCTGTAATAAAAACAGTTTGTTTACAGTTTTCAGAGAGAGAGAGAGAGACAGAGAGAGAGAGACGCTTACTAAAATTCAAGTACTTGGGTACTTTTCCTCAAGTTGAAATATAAATGGATGACTTCTACCTTAAGGTATCTCTACTTTTACTAAGTAGAGAATTCATGTTCTTTTTCCACTACTGCATACTGTGTATGTATGCTACAGTATATACATATAGTACATGCTTTAATATTTTGGGCTCCACAGTAGGTTGCCAGAGTTTTCTGAAGCAAATGTGTGTTTTAAATAGGAACAAACACTTGCCATTAACTTGGGGAAAATGAAGATGGGAGATGAACTTGTGAAAATGATTTTTTTTTTTTTTGTAGGATAAATAAACTGAAAAATAATTTAATAACATGATATGGTATGATATGAATGAACCGATGGTGAATATAAAATTTGACATCTAATCAGCTATTTTATATTGACACACATTATATTGCCAAATTACTGATGCAAAAATATTTCTAATTTTACTGATTATAAATGTGGTTTAAATTCATAATAGGGCCTCCACCCTGAATATATGGAAGCTTATGGCACTTTATAAAGCTTATAGCATTTAAAAAATATATTATAAATAGTATTAAGGTGAGAGTTATTTTGCAGGTAACATTTAAAATAAGTATGTGTAATGAAACATAGCTTCCATAATTATTATAAAAGAGTACAAAATAGATATGAGCTCCCATATACCCTGCCTAGCAACGACAAGCATGAAGTACATCACTGGATTAAATAGATAAAATCAACAAATGCAAATTATGACATTTCAAAGATGTGAAAGATGACATAAATGAATAGACATGTGACATATACTGAGCAAAATCATTATAGTCCATTTTTTGCTGGAAGTTTGTTAGTGTGGATTTCATGTGAAGAGGTATTGCTGAGGGGATAGAACAAGCCTCGGGGATGTTATTTGTATTCCATTGCACTCACATGTGAGTCATCAGAGGGATTTAACATCTGAAGAACCTGAGATCATACAATTTCCACTCATTCCTCCAAATAAAACGAAAGACACACATGCATGAACACATGGAGAAAAATAAACTAGTTCTAGTCACACGGAGTGATTCAAAAGTGAAATATTTTAAACATTTTATTTAAATGCGTGCACCAGGGACAATGCTGACCCCCTGGTGGTTTAATTAGGTTTTCATAATAGATTACAGTCTTTCATTTAGGTTAAAAACAATGTGCGGTGAATTTAATCCTCATAGAAACATAGCAAATCCAACTGCCAAGCACCAGTTAGTTTATTTATGATCCTAGTCTAGGGGAATTTCACCAAGTGTAATCACTAGGCATCATTGTCAGTAATAAGCTGTGTGAACCTGCAATCAGTAAAAAACAGAAAAAAGAAGCCTCAGACTCTATCTCAAATATCTCAATTTCTTACAAAGTGATATCTTTAAGATGCTTGTTATTAGAATGATAAGACACCAAAGGTCCAGAGACACATTATATCATTTTTAAATAAAATTACATAGTGAAATTCCAAACTAGATGAGGCACTGACAAAATTAAGGGTGAAAATGTGGGGTTCATTCCAGACAATTACTTAAAGTGACTCCTGCTATTAGAACATAATAGATGGAAGGATTATTAGCCCTCATTTCTATTCAGCAGCAAGTTTTAATGATTTCTCTTTTCCATCCTTTGCCTATTTTAAATTGTGGCTATAATTCATAGAACTATGTTACTTCGTATGGTAGGTCATCAGTAACTATACTGCAGGATTTAGCAAAGACCTTTGCATTATTACATTTTTATTGCCCTTGCGCTCTATTGCATTTTGAACAGTGGGCAGGGATCGCATTCTTTATGGCTGTCTCATAATAATCTTCCCTGGAGAGATATGGCAGCCAACTGTGCCTTACATTTTCAAAGATATATAACTAAGTAACTAAATAAATACATTATTATCATTATTATTATTATTACTACTCACTCACTCATCTTCTAAACCGCTTTTTCCTGTATTCAGGGCCGCGGGGACCTGGAGCCTATCCCAGGAGGCTTAGGGCGCGAGGCAGGGTACACCCTGGACACACACATACACACACTCACACACTCACACACTTATTCACACACTACGGGCAATTTGGGAACGCCAATTAGCCTAACATGCATATCTTTGGACTGTGGGAGGAAACCGGAGAAACCCACCAAGCACAGGGAGAACATGCAAATTCCATGCACACAGAGACGGGAATCGAGCCTGGCCGGGGAATCGAACCTGGAGGTGCAAGTCGACAGTACTTTATTATTATTATTATTATTATTATTATTATTATTATTTTCCTTTTGTGGAAACTTAAAGGAGACATTTTCCCCCACTGTGCCACTTTATTTTGTCCCACTGTCAGGAACAATGGAAAACTGAACTAAAATCAATATGCAGCTAACTTGACCTCTCTTATTTTCTTATTTTTGTTCTCTATAAGAATTCATCCAAATCCACAGTGAAGTGAAAGCTTGCTGTGTTCAAGCTTGCAGACAGCGTGCAATGACCTGGTCTTCTACTGACCAGTCAGCACAGAACCTCTGTAAAATTCCCTGCTGCACTAGTATGGATATGTGTACCGCTCACCTGAGCTCTAGAGATAGTAGAGAAAAGGAGGACAAGGCACCATGTAGAGTCCTAATTGGATGAGCAAAGCTCTCCAAGGTGAGCCATTCTGCCAGCCACTGAGGAACAAAATGCTTGAACTTGCAAATGGTGCTCGGAGGATTCCTCATTTGTTTGTGTCTCACTGGGAGCAGAGCCCGTGAACAAGGGCGCGTCCAGTCTGCTGCTGTCAGCCCATTACTCCCCCGTTGAGCATGCATGCTGTGTGCTCACTGAATATCTGCTCAGTGCATGAAGATGCATATGTTTCAGCCTTATTTGGAGATGCTACACTGACCATGTGGAAACTGTTTGATTTAATCACTCAAGCCCAACATTTACACTTCAAATCTGCATCATCATAAAAACAAACAAAATTCCTCCTGTCAGTCTCAGGGCACTTTGACTGATGGGGCTGCCTCTACTGATGCCTGTTAACTTGTAAATTTTTTAATAAGATGTGGGCGGCATGGTAGCACAGCAGTTTTGTCCTCAGGTCCCCAGTTTAATCCAGAGCTTGGGTTATTGCCAATGCGTCTGAGTTTCCTCCTACCTACAAAAAATGTCATGTCAGTAGACTAACTATGATAAATTGCATTTATGTTGCAAGAGTATGTTGCAATGCACTGGTGTCCATCAAGGGTGCATTCCTATCATACTGTTTGTCCATAAATACATTTAAAAAATTCACCTGGACTATTGACACAGGTAAGTTGGATCCATGAACTCATGCTGTTGGCACCAAATTGTGACGCTCCCATCTGTGTGCCTCAGCAGAAATGAAAAAAAAAAAAAATTCCAGGCTATTTCCAGTCTTTAGCAATTTCTGATCTTGGCTGAGAGGAGTAGAACTGTTGTAGCCCATTTGCCTCAATGTTCAATATGATGTCCATTCTGAGATGTGCATTCTTTCTGCTTATCACATTTGAGTGTTCACCTGAGTTACTTCAGCATTTCTGAAACCTCGAAGTTGACCTCCCTCATAAATAAGACATTTCTGTCTGCTGAACTGCCACATACTAGATGGTTTTTTTTTCTTTATTGCATCATTATGGGGAAACTCTAGAGACTAGAGGAAATCTCAGGAGGTCAGCAGTTACAGAAATATTGAAACCAGCTCATCTGGCACCAACAGTCGTGGCATGGTCAAAACCACTGATAACACATTTTGTTCCTTATTCTGGTAGCCAATATCTGCATGATTTTATCGAGTGCACTGCAGCTACATGATTGGCTGGTTAGATAAACAAGCGTTACACTTGTTACTTACACTACCGCTCAAAAGTTTGGGATCACTTTCTAACTCCATGGTCGTTTCTGATTTTTATTTCTCTTTCTACATTGTAAAGCAATGCTGAAGGCATCCAAAATATGCAATAATCTCCTTTTACCAGTTAATGTTGAGATGTACAGTGGGGGAAATAAGTATTTGATCCCCTACAGATTTTCTAAGTTTGCCCACTTACAAAGAAATGAAGGATCTAT
>JAOVVA010000009.1:5403448-5430392 GCA_028565275.1 Leiocassis micropogon | reverse complement strand
TAATGAGCTACTTTTTACTTTTACTTGAGTAGATTTTTATAAGGGCAACTTTACTTGTACTTCAGTAAAAGTTCACTGAAGTAACAGTACTTTTACTTAAGTACAAAATTTTATTACTCTTTCCACCTCTGACTGTAAATGATGCATTGCTCCTTATTAAAAGGGAAACAAAGTAAAATAACATACAAATATACAAATATGTATTAGAATACTATGAGTTATATATTGTATTTAGTGCATAATTATCGTGACTGTCTGAAACCTGCAAAAGTTACTAACACTATTTTATGAGCTATTTAAATCTAAATAAATGAAAGAAATTAGGTTAAATTCTCTTATTCGAGCATGTGACCCACAAAGCAGGGTAATGAAATGTTTATACGTTGATTAACTTTATGTGCTTGTGAAAAATGCTAATATTCTATGTCTACAATGGAAATAAAGTTCTGTTCCATGAGTGTGAGTTGTTCATAGTACCTGGTGTTTTGCATTAAATACAAGTTGAACTGAATAACCAAAGAACACTATTCTAAAATACTTGTACAATGCATCAAAGTACAATGCTTCTCTGGAAGCTCATCTACATAAAAAATTCAGATTTTAGTATCAGCACCATATTCGTTATGAGGGTTTATGTTGCCATAAACTAAAAGAAGCCATTTGATGAACAGCGTTAGATGAATCTCATCTTTTTGATGGAGTAGAGCTGGACAGAATACTACAATTGCTCAAAAGCCAAAGCAGCACAACCGTTAACTTATTTGTATTCAGATTCAATTTGATCAGTCAGTTGTCTGTACAAAGCACTCGGAATGTACTACATTTGAATGTAAGTTTTAACTGAATGTAAATTAATGTGATGGGATCTCTGCACAGAATATGAAGCATTTCTGTAGTTTATGAGACTGTCATTCTGTCAGTTAGCCAGTCAGCCTGTCTGTTTTTACTCCAGTCCCGGTATCTCATCCAATAGTCTGTCAATCAACCTTATCAGCTCCAATCAGCTGTGTACATGATGGCCGAAAAAAGCACACAGATTAAAATCTTTTTCATTAAGTCAAATTAAAGAAGATAAACATTGCTTAGCATTCACAGATGATGTTTCTAACAAATAAGACCCATTTTATCTAAGACCTAAATTTAGAATAAATATAGAACTGGCATTATAGCGGATGTTTCGTCCTGTGATGTACAGTAAAAAGATGCCACACGTCATGTGATGGATGTATCTTTGTATTTAGTTGTTTGTTTATCAGTTTATTTAAAAAATTTTGTTTTTAGTTATTTAGTTTCATACACTGATCAGACATAACATCAAAACCACTGCTAAGTGAACTGAACAACACTGATCACTAACATACCTCCTCAAACTGGTGATAGGATCATGGGCACCAGAGGCTCACCCATGTATGCGGGGACCAACGGCTAGCCTGTCTGGTCTGATCTCACAGAAAATCCAATGCAGCACAACTCCCTGAATAAAGTCAATGTGGACACCAGGACACCCTGTATACCACTGCTCACCATGCATGGGGCCCAGTAGACAAAAAGCCCAAGGCTAACGACTCAGCCAACAAACTCTCCAGATCCCAATCCAATAGAAAAGTCACGGGATGCACTGGACAAACAAGTCCAATCCACGGAGATCCTTTAAATAGAAATCAAATAAAACTGCATTAAAATTAAACTGAATGATGATCAACTCCTCCGTCTCAGCATACAGTTTCCAGTGGTGGTAAAAACACATTCCTTCCACAAAGCTGCATGAGTCAAATCACCAAATAAAGCATAATGACAACCATTCATTAAATTGCCTTTTATACAGGTTTTTTTTTTTATCATCTGTCTATATCTGGTGAGCACCAAAATAAAATAAAAAAAAATTACTCTCAATTATGCTGATATGACAGACAACATGATATACAACAGGGTCCTTTAATCTTGTCTGCAAAGAGCTGGTGTTGCTGCAGGCTTTCATTCCAGCCAAATAGAAGGCATCCTTGATAGGTGAACTGATTAAACAAGGGGAAATAGGGTGACTCCTGCCTGGCTGGAATAAAATCCTGCAGCCACACCAGTCATTTGCAGGCAGGATTGAAGACCCCTGATATAAAAGCTCTGCACAGTCAGTTTACCTGCTGTTGCATTTTTCCACCGCTAGTGGTTCTTACATACGCATGGTCAGAAGTCACAAATCCTCATGCATATTAATGAAACATACAGTACTAATGAAAAGGCAATTTAGAGTACATGATAATACATCATCCAATCCAGAAGCCTATGCCATGAACGCCGGGCATGAGGCAGGAAAACACCCAGGATGGGATGCCAGGCTATTGCAGAGGATCATGAACTTATACTTTCTTAAACTTATTCACACATCTAGAGGCAATTTCGCAAAAACTCCCAACATGTTTGGGGCTGGAAAAAAGCCATTTAAAGAAGGTTCTGCACAGATCAAAGCTCACAGACCCTGGAGCATCACCATGCTACTTGTGGCTAATAATGTTATGTCGTTTTCAGGATTTTTGCAAATTGTAAAAACAGATTCTTTTACATTTTCACTACTGACTACTGAAAATCCTGCCTATATAATGATATATCAATCAATCATCAGTTTAGAAATAATCTGCATTATGGAGGAGACTGACTTTCTACTTTACTTCCTACTTTCTTACCTATTTCCTACTCTCAGTCCCGCATAAAGTACAGTAGATTCAAATGTAAGGTTCAAAATTAAGGTCAACAAGTTTTGCATTAATATTTATGAAGGAAAAATCAACACAGTGTCATACACATACACTAACACATTATGCACACAAACACACATTTGTGCAAATATCAATCTTTATTAAACATACACTGCATTTGAATATTATATTCATAGTTGGATACAAGCTAGTGCGAATCATCGTCGTCTTTCGCAGCGCTAATTTCACTTTTAAGGCGATATGCCTCACCAGATTTTTCTGGCATTCAGAGATACAGCTAAAGCATAAGTCAATACAGAGAGCAGCGGGAAAGGTGGAAGAAGAGGCGAAAGATTAGCATTTCATTTTAGCTGCAAGCAGACTGGAATTTAAATACTCATTTCCAACCACAAGGCATTCGTATCAACAGGAGGGAAAAGGGTTGGAGGCAGAGTCAACCAGTTTATCCTCCACTAGAGAAAAAGAGAGAGAGAGGGAGGGAGAGAGAGAACAAGAGGAGAAAATAACCTGTTCCACATAAATATAAAAATCATACACAGCTCATAACATTCATACTAACTTTATTTACTGTATGAGTAAATACATTTATTGCACATATTTGTGTGCGGCTACTTATGATGGAGATTATTAAAGGTTAAAGAGACGCGTTGGTATGATATGTTAGGAAATCCATAAACATACTGAAATTTAGACTTGTCCCAAAGAAGGATGAGAGAATTCTAAATCCAAACCATCAATGACCATGACCACTCAGTGTCCTAAAGATACACATTTTTTTCTGTTTGTATTACTGAACAATAAGGTCTTGTGATTAATCTCTATAATGCCCCTTTCCCCTTTTTTTTTTACGCCAGACTAACATGTTGGCTGCACCTTTCTTCAAAAATCACCCCGGACAAAGTAACATTTACAGATCACTTTTAACATAGCGCAACTCTGAACTGCATGCAGTGACATTAATGAAATATGCAAGCATAAGATTATAAAGTAATGAACTATTAGTTGGTGGGCCTAGCAGTGACAATAGTCCAGGCCAGTGGTTCTCCAATTTCATATTCAAAGGTCTGAATCTGATTTCTATTCAAGGTCAAAGGTCCAGAACGGTTGGTGATGAGCATTTTTATTAAATTTGCTTAAAAGCAACTTGCATTCATGTTTAAGGCAGTCTTAGACAAAATCCATTTAAACCTAGTAGAAAACAGTGCCACTGGCAAACAAACTGACCGTAAAGGATAGCACAAGACATTGTAATAACAAAAAGATTTTAAAGTAAAAGTTACATGATGCTGTTAAAAATGTTAAAAAACGTGTGGAAAGCGCTCTCTCTCTCTCTCTCTCTCTCTCTCTATGCGCGGCATGGTGGCTTAGTGGTTAGCACTGTCGCCTTGCACCCCCAGAGTCTGGGCTCGATTCCCAGCCAGGTTTGATTCCCACCTCTTTGTGCATGGAGTTTGCATGTTCTCCCCTGTGTTTGGTGGGTTTCCTCCGGGTACTCTGGTTTTCTCCCACAGTCCAAAGACATGCAGATTAGACTAATTGGCGTTCCCCGTAGTGTGTGAATGAATGTGTGAGTTTGTGTGTGTGCCCTGCGATGGATTGGCACCCCGTCCAGGGTGTACCCTGCCTTATGCTTCCGGCCCCCAGGACCCACGATAAAGCGGTTTAGGCGATGAGTGAGTATGTATGTGTGTGTATATAAAACTGTGATAATGAATTATACATCCTGCATCTGATGTGGTGTGACTGGGCCAGGTGAGCTTCACTGTACTGCTTTAGCTCTTCTCTTGCTCAGTAATATTATCTCTTCCAATCCACACAAGGCATTTCACTGCTGCCAGGAGCCTCCAACATCAGACTGAGATGTGGCAGCATGATTATGAAGGCCAGGCTGGCATTAATGATCTCTCTCTCTCTCTCTCTCTCTCTCTCTCTCTCTCTGTGTTTCTATTATCTATCTTCACACTGCAAACACTTAACAATTTCCTGTCATTCACATAATGCAGCCACTTTCATAAGGCTCAGGGGACGTCTGCTGGACCATACATACAGTACACAGAGAGAGAGAGAGGGTTTCCAGTCTTTATTAAACATACACTGTGTGTAATTACAATCATAATGAGCAAATCAGATCTCATTTTAGCTCTTGTTTTTAATATCACAAAATAGCCTGTATCTTGAACTGCATATGACAAGGGGATTCACTTTAAGGCCATAATATGTAGCCATAACCATATAAGACTGATGAGTGGCAGATTGGAAAACCCTTTATATGGTCACGTTTTGACATTTTCTACAATGTACAGTTCTGAAATCTATGTTAAACTGAAAAGTATGTCTTATACAGTACATTTACATTTGTTAAAACAGGTAAAGCTATGGTATTTTAAACTCTGGTTACCATCCAAGGTGAAGGATTTCATTCCAGTTCTGAAAGCATCTGAAAGACTGCTACATTCATAATCTAATCTAATTAAGGAACTGCACATTCACTGTATGACAGGAGTTTTCATTTTAAATGTCATGCACATTACATAATGATGCACACACATCAACATCAGTGCCTGTCTTGTCGCCCGAGGTAGACATACTGTAGGACTCATCGTCATTTCATTTAAGTGAAATTTGTATATGCTAACACTGGAAGGAAGGTTTTGTGTTACTGTCATTTACAGAATTACATAATTTAGCATTTTAAAACCTAATATGTTATTTGTTTATGTGAAGAGTGTGTAAAGCCTTTTATATGTTCTGATAATGTGATGGTACGAGAGTTTCATATCTAATTAAATGGCTGGTATGTGATCCAAAAAAGAATAGCTACCAAAAAGAAGTACAGTATGTGTCTTGACACCCCCCTTGACAAGATGAAAGCTTAAGCAGCATGAAGATGCTTGCCTGCTCATTCACCAGTTCAATAGCTTTTGCTTGCTGTCTGTCCCACTGGTGCAAAAGACACACTTGCAGTCCTCATTAACACATGAACATGAGGTCATTGAGATGGGCTGCATTGCAAAACATGTTCTATTTCTCATCTAGTGTTCAAAAGGGTGCGCATGGATGTCCTGTATTAGCTCCCAATCTGGAAAAATCCACACCTCTTGGGATTTAACAGAGTTTAAAATCTAAAACAAGGTGCCTTATTGGCTAAGAGTAAGATATGCATGTAGGACGTGACCCCTGTGGATTTTTTTTGTACCACTCATTTAAATAGTCATAGAATTAGACTAAGAACCGTCCATCCATACTTAAAGTATTCAGACCCATTCACATTTGACCTAATTGTATTATGTCGGTTTCTTGTAAATTTACATAGATTAAAAATGATAGACTGGAGCATTACTATGTTATACTAGAGAATTATTCTGTTATACTGAAGTATCACTGTGCTAGCCAGGATGATCACTGCTATAGTGGAGAACCACTGTGTTAAAGTGGAGCATCATTGTGCGACAACAAAAGATCATGGTGTTATAATTTACCAGTGCATCACTATATTATACTGAAGCTTAACTGTTATACTGGAGCAACACTTTGTTATACAGAAGTACAATTTTAATGACTATGACTAGCATCAACACTTGGCTTAATGGAGCAAATGATACACACTCATGCTCTAAAGATTGTTTTGTACTGTATGCTGTGCATTGTTATGTTATTCCTGGAAAAAGCTTTAAACTCAAATTCTCAATGTACATTATGGCCCACAAACATGGCCACTATAAAGCACAACTATCATAGACACATCACGCTCATGTTCACTTGACTACTGATCACATGAACAAAACCACACCATACAGCACTGTATATAAGGACTTGCAGCAAATTCACCAAACACAAAGTACATTCTGGATCATTTGACAGCAAGCATTACCAAGGCTTGTTATTTTGATAGTCTTTCTGATTTTCATGCTGTTTCGGTTTTTCTCTGTTTGTTCTTAACTTCCTTAGTCCATGTTGCCTATAGATCACCATTGCATTGCCTGTTTCTTGACCTTGACTGTCTGATTTGTTTAAAAACTTTATCGAAATCTATATACCTGCATATATTGTACTGTACCTGCACTTGCATCCAGACCCAGATATCTGACAGAATACAGTTACAGCTGTAACATGGCAGGTCATTTTGGATGACAAGCGATAGTGACACAAATCTGTCTCATCAGCAATCACCACCAAAATCGAACTGCTCACCTCTCAGATGGCCCAGCTCCAAGCTGCCACACCAGAGCCAGCACCCACAGCAGCCCCTATGTGCCATTCTATAGCAATCCAGCAGGGAGTTGCAGAGTACATCAAGATAGCACAATTTATAAATCTGTTTATGGACAATGCATGTGAATGGGCCACGGCTCTCTGGTCACAAGACCTTTGCTTCCATCAGGCAACTTTTCCAAAGAGTTTTGAACCATTCTCCAGAGGACAAAAAGATCGTTGAGCCACTTCTTTCTCTTTAAAAAGGGACCCAGGGTGCTGCCGAACTTGCTCTCAGCTCCTGCAGGTAAGCTGCTGGAAGGGAAATAAACCAGCACTCAGACACTTCCTACCAAGTTTTAAATGTAAAGGTTAACCCCTGATACTTACTGACATGACCCTTCACATTGATTCTCTACTCAAGTGTCAAGGGGCCATGAGGTTGGATTCTGCACTGCTTTCAGAAACACTGACCACATAATCCATGCAATTGAGACAGATAAAGCTGAATGAGAAGACAACAAAGACAGTGCCAGAAAAGATGGTGCTTTTACTGTGGTAGTCTGCAACACCAAAGGGCGAAGTGTGATCCACGACCCCATCCCAAGTAAATAGTTGACATCTGAGCGAGGTACCCTCATGCCTTGCTCTAACACAACTGTTGAAAGGGGAACGAACCAGCACACATAGACACTTCCTACCAAGAGTTAAATGTAAAGGTTAACCCCTGATACTCACTGACATGACCCTTCACATTCCCTTCACATTGATTCTCTGCTCAAGTGTCAAGGGGCCATGAGGTTGGATTCTGCACTGGTTTCAGAAACACTGACCAAATAATCCGTGCAATTGAGACAGATAAAGCTGAATGAGGAGACAACAAAGACAGTAGCAAGAAAGATGGTGCTTTTACTGTGGCAGTCTGCAACACCAAAGGCGTCGTGTGATGCACGACTCAAATCCCAAGCTAAATAGTTGACATCTGTGCAAAGTATACTCATGACTTCCTTCAACACAGCAAGTTACAATTGATTCTGTCTTACCCAGGTTTTGTGGTACCAGTCCAAATTACATACTGTGTGGATGCTATATATGTATAAAATAAAATTACAATCAACCACTCCCTGACAGAGAAACTCCAGCTGCCACTATGATAACTACAACATCCCCTCAAAGTGCAAGGACTGGATGGACGATCTAAAGCAAGGAGGTCTGTCACTCACTACTCTGAGCCTGTCATTCTTTAAGCCAGTGCCTTCTATCAAGAGCAGATATCCTCCATCACCACAGACACCACAGAATTCCCAGTGGTTCTAGGCTTCCCAAGGACGAAAAATTCATTATACTCAGATAATCTGTAAGAAACAGGAAATCCCACTGGTCCACACACTGTCAACTCAATTAAAGGTCTACATGTGACCACTGTCAACATGATTTTGACCCCCTGAGTGTCAAGTTACTATGGAAATTCTCCCTGAATTTAAATAAGTTCGGAGCAAAAACAAATACATATATGGCTAGTTGGCTCCTGTCATACTGAGCCCATGACTGGTGAGAGCCTTGCCTCTTCACAACTGTATTTGTACCTCTGCCTAGGGAACTAAAGCCATGGAGGAGTAGGTTTAAAAAAAAAAACTTCAAAAGGGTGTAAAAATACTCCCTTACACTAACCTCACCAGCTCTGCGGGGTTTTCTTCATAAAAAAAGGGGTCATGTCTCTCATATGTCAACTCCTACTACTGTGAGGGATCGGGGGTGTTTTGGGGTGTGTTGGCTGAATTGTCGCAATGACTCAGAAAAAATACTAAACTCCATCCTATGCCTTTTATCGCCAGGAAATTGTCACCTGCCAAGCAAAATCATTATAGTGACAGTTGAGAACTTTAGCAGAAAAGCTAGCCCTGGAGGAATGGTGACACTGGTTGGAGCAAGTTCTTCATGAAACATGAGACCATGAAAATGTTGAAAATTGATGAAAAATCAAGAATGCTCCTAAGGTATGAATCCTAAGCATTATTTAAAAAAAAAAAAATTATTTCTTAGAGAATATTGTTAGTGCCCAGTGCACCAATTTACCTTTAGGTTCTGGAGAGATTTTTTGAAAAAGCTCAGCGTCATGGTGAGCCTGACATTTGATTATCATTTTCAAGCCAATGAAAAATGTACCAAAAAATTAGACTCTTTCATTCTTTCACAAAAATCATTTTCTTTCACACAATCTGCCCCGACAGTCAGTAAGAATGGGATTCATCCTTTGGATTGCAGAATATGCACAGAATTCTAGCCACATAGTATCGCCTGGTGCAGACAGCTGGTTGAAGATGTGTGAGCAGGTATGGGCAAAGGCCCAGCAGGACCTCAAGGAGATGGTCTAAAACACCAAAAGTTTCGCAGACTTGTGGCATAGGGAGACATCCGTGTGTGAGCCTGGCGAACAGGTATGGCTTTCAACTAAGGATCTCATCATGGAGAAGTGCAGAATGCTGGCACATAGAAAGATATGTGGGACTTTTTAAAGTACTTCAAAGAGCTACTTCATGTCTTACAGCTCAAGCCGGGCATGCCAGGTCTCCTTTCAGATTCCCCTTCCACTAGCCAAACACAAGTAAAAAAAAAAAAAAAAAAAAAAAAAACCTGGACTGGCTACGACCCTGGAAATAAGCACAGGGTCCTTAAGATGCTCCCGTCTCAACATGCTACCATGAAAATAGTTTCATAAACATCATGCAAAGTTTTCCAGGACCCACGCCTACGGGAGGCCTATTGATAACAGCGCTCACAGAGGTTGGGTCTTCGATGGGGCAGACGCTAAGAAATCAAAGGCACACTCACAATCACATTCACTGTCGTACTGATCTCATGCCCCTGCACCCAAACACACCATGCAGCATATGCGTACCATCAAATGCTGCAAAGTTTCTGCCATGCCTTGTCATTTTGATAGTCTTTCTGGTTTTAATCATGTTTCTGTCTGCTCTTGCTTGCCCTTGTCCATATTGCTTGTATATCACCTGACCATTCCCTGTTGTCTGACCTTGAATTTGATTCACGTTTGATTTGTTTGCAAAGTTTAAAAAAGTCCTGCATTACTGCACTTGCATCCGGACCTGCATACCTGACTTGCTTATGGGACTGTGAAATTAGTTAGCACACCTCCTGCTGTGTTTGCTTCCTGAAACTGTTTGTAGTCTTTACAGAGAATTATGTGGCTCAGTTGTGGAATATATATTTTTTTTCAACTGACTAATCTGCTCCATGCTGAGGTAGGGTGCAAAAAAGGCCATGCATCTGACAACCATGAAAAAAAGCAAGGGTACATTCAATCTGTAGATGGTGTTTGTTGCAAATAAGTTCCAGTATCCTCAAGATTACCGTGTATATAAGTTTTGTGCCGTGTAGAGGAATGTGAGGAGGAGTGCATTACTGGCATATGATAGAAAGCAGGATCTCAGCCCATGTTTTATTCATCGCTCAGGCGCGACTCCGAGTAAAGTGTGTGAGCACCATGGACAGCATGGACACAAACACGCACAGAGAAAGAGGATGTGAAAGTGAGAGATGTTTTGCAGTAGCACTCTGCAATATTTGATCTTAGAGATCTCAAAAGATTTGCTTAGAGTGGGGAAAAAGTAAAAATACGGACTTATTGCTGGGCAAGATATGAGGCACAAGGGAACTGTTTTAACCACAAAAAAAAAGGAAGGAAAGATAGGGCCTACAACCTAGAGACTAAAAATTTAATAGAA
This sequence comes from Leiocassis micropogon, assembly GCA_028565275.1. Lineage (NCBI taxonomy): Eukaryota > Metazoa > Chordata > Actinopteri > Siluriformes > Bagridae > Leiocassis > Leiocassis micropogon. Next base: position 5,419,744 of record JAOVVA010000009.1, on the reverse strand, counting down.
GCCAGAATGCCAGTGTTTTGCTTTCATGTGACTGTTATTCCCTCAATAGGGCTCGAAAATAAACGCTTTTATTACAACATGAGTGTAGTGGAGAGGTGCTGAAATCAGTGATGACAGAGACTGTCACCTCCTCTGTGTGTGAGTGTCCAGACACACAGACACACACACACACACACACACACACACACACACACACACACACACACACACACACACACACACACACAAACCCCAATCCCAAACCAAACGACAGCTGCAAAAACTCCTAGCACAAAGCAGTCAAATGAATCCACCACTTCATGATGCTTCTTTGCTTAATACAGTATACTAATTAATTCTCATATTGATCAGACAGGACGGCACGGTGGTGTAGTGGTTAGTACTGTCGCCTTGCACCTCCAGGGTCTGGGTTCAATTCCCGTCTCTGTGTGCATGGAGTTTGCATGTTCTCCCTGTGCTTGGTGGGTTTCCTCCAGGCACTCCGGTTTCCTCCGACAGTCCAAAGACATGCAGATTAGGCTAATTGGTGTTCCCAAAGTGCCCGTAGTGTGTGAATGTGTGCCCTGCGATGGATTGGATTGGTACCCTGTCCAGGGTGTACCCTGCCTCGTGCCCTAAGCCTCCTGGGATAGTCTCCAGGCAGCCGTGACCCTGAATACAGGATAAAGCGGTATAGACGATGAGTAAGTGATTAATCAGACATAAGCATTCTTATATGTTTTTTTTTTTTCCTTTAGAAAGTTATCTTTCTTTCTCCTTCCATCTCCGTCTTGCCTTCCCTTTTTATTTCATGCAAACTCATTATGCACATCGGGGCTTTGCTTGTGTTATTGAATCTATATCTGTTTCATATGCATGTGCTCAGGATGAATACTTCCACCACAATCTGCCCAGGGAGCGTAAGGTTTCCCCTGAGCTGAAGTTTTAGATTGACAATGCTGAGCACTGCACAACACATATTTACACGATATCCCATCCTGAATCTGATTCAAGCCACCTGCTCATAAATCCGCAAATAAAACTAGTCTTAAGTGCATTAGGAATGAGATTCCCCTGTGACTTATGACGGAGAAAAAAAGAAACCCACAATAATCATAAACATCTAGCATATACTGGTTACTTATCAATAAAGAATATAAGCATTAAAAAAAGAATAAAGCAATTTTTAAAGACCTCTGCAAACACCAAGTATAATACTTAGAGGAAAAAGCCACAAATGACCTGCTGGGTCTCTAAGACCAGCGAAAGTTTTGTTACATGTGTTTATTTAAATGCATCCATCTTTAAGACAAGCTGCAAATATATAATGAATGGGGTAACCATATATATCCACGACCTTGCAATAATTATACGCTCATAAATATGAACTTCTTTCACATCCCCTAAGAGACAGCCCTACCTTCAATTATAAGGAAACCAGTGAGACAAATGCACATGAAAGCATTTTACAGGATGTTCTGCAGGAGCAACACCTGCTTTCATATCTCACACTATAAATACACTCCTAGCATCGAAAACACCTTCATTACAACCTGCGAACAATCCCCTTTAATACGAATTTCAATTCTGCTTCACCAGAGCTGGTTTTTAATCAGCATTTTTTTTTCAGTCAATCCAGAGCGCATTAGAGCATCCGGATAAAAATAAGGATTTAAAACAAATAAGCTGATTTCAGCTGTTTTTTTTCCCCCACCTATAGCATTAGCAATCCCTCATAAATATACTTCTGCTGAATCTTATTTTTGTCTTTCTAATTTCCTGAAACTTGAAACCAAAACCTATTCAAATATTTGATTATTAATGACAGTAAAATGAATAGATCTTTATCTCTGTACATATCTAATTCTATTTCATCTAAGTATTATGTCCTCGTTATGCCCATGTGAGATGTTATCTTTACCTACAATCTTCCTGTCTGTTCTGTGTTTGTGACTGAGTTGGTGAATGTACAGTAGGAAGATACATTACTTCTGTCTGGATTTAATTGTGGCATCAATAAAAGTTTAAGCTTCAACCTGGATTCAATAAAAGTTTAATAATTAATCCAAGTGCAAAATGAAAATTCTTATCTATAAATATCAGCTATTTAACTATTTAATCCTAGTTTTTTTTTTTTTTTTTTACGATTTAGATTACATCAGAGACTACTGTGTAGTTCAAATCGATGCAGATAAAACTGTTATTCAGGGATTAATTTTTTTTAATGTTTAGCTCAGGAGGTTCAGATGTCTGATTACTAAAAACCCTGCTGCAAATATGTATAAATTAATAAATATCTACAAAAGTTATAGGTTCTTTATATGAAATCTATAAGAATGAAAAGAAAACAACTTTTACATAATTTACCTCCTCACTGTCCAATTAATTTTCTGCTTTCAAAAAGATTCATATTCATTATCCAGATATTTCAAGATCTGGACCATACTTACTGTACCTTACTGTATTCTTACATCCTGCCTTTAAAGTGCATCTCTTGCAAGGTGACTTTTTCCTTAAACTAGACTTACCAAGCACACGAGTTTAATTCATAAGCACATTTTTTTTTCTTTCCTTCATTGGTGGTATTCTCTTTGGTTCCACTGTATAAAACTAACAAACAAACAAAAACAAACCTTTCGCCATTTTACCAACAGCAAATAATATGGGATGGGCAAAAAACATTATTCATTCATTCATTTATTCATTCCCCCTAGTAGATTATTTATATCAGCTGGCTTTGTTTGTAAACATGTTTAAAATTAAGTATACAACCTGAATTAAAGTAAAAGATCAACAAAAACAAATCTGCATGTTAAATTTCTGGTTTTTGTAATACTGGTTGATGTAATACACCCTCACTGTGTCGACAAAGTCATAAAAAAAATCAACCAGGGAGGGTTCTGCAAAAAATATATATAAAAAGAAGTATTCAACCAAGCTCAAAACCATTACTCAAGCATAAAGTCCTAACAAGGAAATGAACAGGCAGCTTGGCTTGGCTTCCTCTGACTTCTCGCTCAGCAGAGAGGCAATAATCACACAGCACGCAGAACGGTCTCGTTGCAAATTAGAACAGCTGTATTTTTAGCGCACTGCACAGAGCTCAAACAAAGGCAATCAATGCCTCCTGCTTGGAATGCATAGCAGAGAAAAACGGGCGTCGATCACTCAACGTGCTGCCACGTTCCTGTTATTATGCTGTCTTTTACCTGCTCGATTACCAGAAAGACAACTGGGCAAAAACATTTATGTGTACATACGCTGCATGCATAAATGCTCACAGGATGGCCCATGCTATTTATACTGTCTAAGGATAACAAACGACTGACAAGAAATGAGCATTAATCATTATTAATAAGACATTTATGTCAAATATCAGACAGAAATCAGGTATGCTGTGTATCTGAAGAAGAATGTCACTTCAATACAGTGTCAAAAAGATTCATAATTATTACAGAGCTTCTGGACAATTAATCTCATAAAAATCGAATTCGCAATATTGATCCAAGCAATTACCTAAAAGCAAAAGACTGCAATATATTGCAAGTAATACACCCATAGTCAGGAATCTATGTAGGGTTTAGCTTCTACAGTATACTAAACATGGCTTATGCATGTGCAAGGTGTGTGTGTGTGTGTGTATGGTTTTGAGGAACGGAAAAGGCCAATCTTCTTTTAGAATACTAACAAGAATACAGCAGAGGAGAGGAAGGATATTCAGTTGGTGCTGAAAAAAAAGCTTTCTTTCTGTAATTTCGCAGTAATTTGGATTGAAGAAAGCATGAACACTGTTTAGATGGAGGTATTGCACGAGACGTGCAAGGTCAAAATGTGTACATTGCTTGGAAACGCAAGAAACTTCTCAAAAAGACTGAACTTTACAATTTCTTGCAAGAAAAGGAAAGGGCTACCGCAAATTAAAAAAATGCAGCATGAAAAAAAGGCACAGAGGTAAGAAAATCACTCATGCTGTCATTCTTTACTTATGGAAAGACATGGTGCCCATGTATGCTCTCAATAAAACGTTATGTCAGTTTTTAATGATTGTGCTATTCATATATATATATTTTGGGTTATTTGTTAAAAAATGTAAAACATTTGTGAAGATCATGTACAGAGGATGGTTTCTTCACTGCTTCACTGTTTCCTATTCTGTTTAGATGACCCAGGACATGGCTCCAAATGCTGACTCTCACTATCAACCAGTTTATCACTAGTTTTTCAGGTAATTAGCACAATCATTCAGTCAGATTGGCTAGAACTAATTAGTAAAATCACCTATTTTATGCACAAAAAGAAACTATAATACATGGAATATATGATCTTAATGCTTTGAGCCACAGCACTGTATATATGTCTATAACGTACTGTATGTGTGTTTGCTGTGTGGGAGCGAGCTGACAAGTAATTCAGCATTCATCCTGACACTCTGATTCGTCTCAGAACTTTCTCCATCCGTGACTACCTTTCTGTTGTCATGGTTGGCCCCACATACGTTTCCTTACAGATTTACAGTTTGGGGTCTCACCTTTACTTGCTTTGTATAACCTCACCTGTAATTGTACCTGTAATCTTAAAAACAATCACGTGCTAGGAGGGGTTGAGTTTGGTGACGCACAAGATCTCTACCTCATGGATCATCTCAGGGAGTATTCTTTTAATACTGTGCACCGTAATACTGGTTACTAACTGATTATATGGTTCTTAATCCATTTCTGGATTTGTGTCCCTATTTTTAAAATTGCTATACATATAAAACTGAACTGGGATAAAAAATACTCTGCTTATTATTAAAACATCAGATTAACCTCTTAGCATGACTTTAAACTCAACTGTTCGGTCTAAAATTAGCAAAGCTTGTGAACTGTATATTGAGTTATAATCTATTTTAGAACTGTAGGTCAGTGACCTTGATATTTCATTTGCTTGTCAGCACAGCATGTGCAGTGGGTTGTGTTGCACTGGGTGTTCTGGTGCCTTTCTATTGTGGATAGCATTGACTTATTTTCCACGTTGGTGTGATTAGACCAGACAGGCTAGCCTTTGTACTCGACACATGATCCTACAATATGTTGGAACGATGTTATGGCTGGTTGGTGTTTACTGCTGTTTTAAATATAAAGATACAAGAGCGAATGAAACAAAACATGACTGCATGGTGAGATCCATTTACTACATGATTTAATGTCTCGACTGATATCATGATAAAACACAAATTGGGCTCTACCTTTGATCTCCTTCTCGTTCCTAAACCACCTGATGTCTGCGGCTGGCTTGCTGCCTGAAGTCACACATGTCAGGGTGATCTGGTCTCCTTCCATGGCCGGCTTAGTAAAACCATTGATCTCTGGCTTCTCTGGTACTCCTACAGAAACACGCACAGAAAAAGTAATCCAAAACTAAGCCGAAACTAGCCTGAAAGTGGAAAAGTGGTATTATGTGCCCAAACATGGATAACAGGACCATGAGTCTCTATTCAATGTGGTCTGTGAAAAAGCTGCCTGAAGGCTATGACATTTGGGGGAAAAGGCCCCCAGACAAATTGTATTAAAGTAGCTATTTCTAAAGCTGCTGCAGTTGAACATGAACACATTTGAAATATTTTATCAGTATTCTACAATCACATGCTTAAATCCAACAGTTTAGCCTGGGGCATTGTCCTCCACTGAGGTTAATTTAAATTTGCACCTTTTTTTTCATAGTTGGTATTTGATCATATTGTAATAGCATTTCAGAGTAAAACTTTATCTTTGATAAAATGGAGGTTGTGACATAGATGGATTTCATTAAACTTATCATTCTTTTACTTCACCACAGATGTGTTTTTGCAAGAAAAAACTGTTCTCTATTTTAAATTTTTTAAAGAGTTTCTGATTTAGATTTTTTCATATGAACAATATCGATTAGAAAATTCCACATTTTGTATTTTGAACATTTTAAAGATCATACTTACAGTATAAGCAAACTTGGACTACATAAAGCATGTAAGAGGTCTTGTTTTTTGGTGATAATTCAAGGGTAATGATTAAAAGGAGCAGAAACAAAAATATATTTTTCAAACCTTACTCAAGAAATATAGAGGGTAAAGAGATACTGCAAAGTTTTTAACTGAAGAAGAGTCCTGATGTTAGGCTTTTTGTAGTGTGAGTAGTTCTTCCAAGGGCAAGACAGAATGAATTTTCATTCTTTTGAACACCTAAAACATGCATGATATACAATATCTTCATCATTTAGAAGGTTTGCCAGTTAGTGAACACTTTATCAAGCAGGCCTAATATTGAAATGTTTTTTCTTGTTTTTGGGGGGCAGTTTGCACAAAATAGGATACGTAACCTTGATCTGTTTCAATAGTCTTTGTTTTCAGTTCTTTTTAATGTCATATTTTCACAACTTCTATTGAAACCACGAAACAAGTCAAGTTAGGGATCAAGAATTCAAGCATTTGATACTTTGATTAACTGAAGTGGTGAGAAATAATCACTGGTAATTAATGTTCATAAGTCTTGTTTTATAACGCCAGTTGCTTTAATCACCGTTTGAAAAACTGTTTTAAAATGGGCCTTGTGAATTGAAAAAGCTGATGATTACAAATGTATAAATTGCATATATTTCTTACGACATTAAACATGGACAGTTAATTAATTACACCCTGATTCACAATGGGTAATCTATAATATTGTGTGGGTTTTTTCTTGCTCTCACACACATGCACACATTAACTGTAATTCACATAAAGATTTTAATGACATGTAGTGCATAATTAAAATTATAAGAAGTAATTAGGATTGAAGCAATATTTGTGGGCCGGCAGTGTTGACATTACCCAGAATGCCACATAGTAACCGTGTAATGGCATTTGTTTGATTTTCAACTGTCGAAGTTTTTTTTTTTTTTTTTAAAGAAAAGAATAAAAGCCTAATAGAAAAGACTAATTAAACTGTCTTCTGGCCAGTTTTCTGCGATAGCCTCCGACGGCTTGTATTTGCCTCATTAAACTGGGGTCCTCAACAACGTTATATCTGTTATATCCCTACCACTTTATGAGGTTGAAATCTAATTATCTATCAGCTCAAAGAGACTAATTTTACATGATTCTTGTGTGGTGATATTGGTTTCCTGTCAAGCTTTTCAGAATTTCCTGAACTCATTATAAGGGACCGAAAAATTCTGCAACAATAAAGCAATATTGCTTTTCCCCTAAGGTGCGGAATGAAAATTCTTGGTTGCATATAAAAATAGTAAAAAGATTCAGTAGGAGTTTCGATATTAAGTGACGGCTTCACCTTAGGGATAAGCAGAATGTTAGGATTTGTGTGAACTGCCTGTAGTTCTTACCCAGTACAGTCAGATAGGCCTTGGCTGTTTTGACAGGCATGGTGAAGAGAGAGCAAGTGTATAGTCCTTCATCTCCGAGCGTAACCTCGCGGATACTGATGGTGAGCTCCTGCCATGAGGCTCGGATCAGATCAATCCGGTTGTCTCTCAGAGCTGTGGGTGAGATACAACAGCACAGGTGAGAGATTTGCTTACAACAAAACACAACACAACAGCCTACAGTGGCACAAAGAGTGTGGAAAGGAAAAAAAAAAGAAGAAAAGAAACCTCATGTGCTTCAGCAACCAAGAATTGATTCTGTATAAATTATCCACTTTACCAGGAACACCCACACACCTGCTACTTATGCAACGGAGCATCAGAATATGTAATAAAATGTTATCTCAGTGACTTTGACTGTGGCATAGACGCTGGTGCCACACAGGCTGGTTTAAGTATTTCAGAGACCTGCACACACACAGAATGGTGAGAAAAACAAAAATACATCCTGTGAGCAGCAGTTCTGTGTCTTCTTGATAACAGAAATCAGAGTCAGATGGGTTGAGAGGACAGGAAGGCTATGACGACTCAAAAATAACCAGTTTTTACTACTGTTGTGTTTAAAAAGAAGACCACTTTGGGCTCCACTGCTGTCAGTTAAGAGCAGAAATCTGAAGAAAAAAAAAATCTGTTATCTTGTTATGGGTCACTGGAGACCTGGAGCCTATCCCAAGGGACACCTGGACAGGGTACGAATACATTGAAAGGCACAAGCATGCGCACACACTTACACACTACAGGCGATTTGGAAATGACAACCTGGCTAATTTACATGTCTCTGCACTTTGGGAGGGAACCGGAGAACTCGGAGGAAACCCACCAAGCACCCAGGAGAACATGCAAACTCCACACACACAGACTTGAACCCTCGGCTCTGGACATGGGAGGCCACAGTGCTAACAACCACTCCACCGTGCTAGTGACTAGTGTACTGAATATTGTAATTTTTGTCCTATATTGTATTGTCCTCATTTAATTCTATTTAACTATAACATGCATACAAAACATAGACACTGAATTGCAAAAAAAAAAGTCCTGTCACGCACCTTTTTAAACAATTATCTGACAATGATTTTATGCAGAAAGAGAACTCTAAATCCTGCAGGTGCATACAGTGTGAACAATAAAAATCAATACTGCTACATACTACTTGAATCATTTCGATCAGAGAGAAAATGAAATATAGATCACTCTCTGATTAAATTCAAGCATCATTCCAATCAATAAAATGACACAGATTTACAATATAGACCAATAAATGTATCACTGCCTTTTGTAGCTACCTATTTAAAAAGTACTGACAGTTCAATATTCTGCTTCTTTAATGTTTTTTTTTTTTTTTTTACCCACATTGGTCTTTCTGTTGTTTTTTTTTAATTTAATATGCCTGTCTTCTATCAATCTACCCTGAAACAAAGTGAAACTTTATTTTCGACATATGCCAAGGTTTGACAATGTCATAGTTCTGACAGCTTTCAGTTGCTACCATCAATATCTCTTACGATAAGGTAAAAGGTTAATGCTGGAGAACAGGAAATGACAGGACTGTCTTTCATCTTCTCGTCTGTAATTTAACAACTGAGCCTGAAGAATAGCAGAAACACACTGTGAGAAATATTGACCTTGTGGCAATATAATTTAATCAGTAGATCCAAGGTCACTCATCACCACCTTCTGCTCTAGATCAAATTCTCTAAGACATTTCAGGCCTCATTAACATCCAGTATCAGCCTGAAAATTATTGCCTCCATAGATTTTTTTTCTCTCTTCCACCTAAAGCAGTAGAGAACAGTTCTTCACTATTGACGGAGAACTTTCACTACCGAACTCTGGCCCACCCTTTTCCTTATTATTTACTACAAAACCAGATAATGTCGCATTAGGAGACATAAAGATAATACACTATGACTGCATATTTGTAATATTGTATGAAAAAGGTTCACAAAATAAGAAGGATCTTGAGATGTATTTGAAATGTAGAGCACGCATATCTACACGCTGCAGGGAGTCTTCTTACATCCTTTTATTTAATTTAAGTGGTAATCAGCAAAACATTATAGACTCATTATTTTGTGATTAGGGCATTCAGTTGTGTGGTTTTGGAATGATCTGTTCTTTCAATACAAAACATTATTCAATACAAAACATTATTTTTCATTGAAATGTCTTTATTGACTCAATAGAGGTGTTTAGATTTTGGCACATAATACAAGGATTAGCACTATATTACTAACTAAAGTGCATTTATTTACAAAAATGAATGCTTTGAGTTAATTTTTCAATTCCAACTAGATAGAAGTTTGATTAATTTTCTACAACAGCCTGACTCTGATGCTTGTCCTATAGCAGGACAAATCACGTTTATTTAATTGGTTCAGTGTTGGGCCTTAATAATGTCGTGGATCATCTTAAAGATTAAATTTAAAAAGAAGTTAGTTTTTTTTTTTTTTTTTTAAAGAAGAGAGTTAAATTTGGAATAAAGGGTTGTGGAATTTTGCCCCAAATACATACAGTAACAGTCAATACTGGACATACAGTACATTGTCCTTCAGTAGTTTTTCCTTACTTTTGTTATTCTATGAAACAATATGTATGGAATTATGTAGTAAACATAAAATAAAAAATATATAAATTTGAATATGAATATGTTTTATATTTCAGATTGTTCAAAATAACTACATTTAACTTTGACAGCCTGGTACACTCATGGCATTCTCTTATCACACTCACGAGGGGTAGCTCGGAGAAGGAATAGCTCGGTGATTAAGGCATTGGACTACGGTCCAGAAGGTCCCAGGTTTGATCCCCACCACCACCAAGTCGTAGGGCACTGGTGGCTCAGTGGTGGGTGTTTCGCCGGCCATGCGGAAGCCCCGGTTCGATTCCCAGCCACTGGATGAAGTGCCGGTCCCAAGCCCGGAATAAAATGGGAGGGTTGCGTCAGGAAGGGCATCAGGTGTAAAACCTGTGCCAAGTTGTTGTGCGGACTGGATATTCCGCTATGGCGACTGGGAGCAGCCGAAAGACCAACAACAACATTCACGAGGTAGTCATGTGGAATGGTTTACAGATGTGTCTTGTCAAGGGTTAATTTGTGAAATCTTTTGCTTTCTTAATGTGCTTTATACCACCAATTGCCTTGTGCAGAGGAAGGGTGGGTACAGAGTCAATAGTCCTATTAGTGCTACTACTGTACAACTGTACAAATCCATATTTTAGCAAGAAATGCTCAGTTAAGTAAAGTGAAAAGACAGTCCATACAAGTCCATCAAATGAAGGTCAGTCAATCCGAAACATCTCAAGAACTTTAACGCACCCCCAAGTGCAGTCACCAAAACCATCAAACGATATGATGAAACTGGGTCTCATGAGGACCATCCCAGGTAAGGAAGTCCAAGAGCTACCTCTGCTGCAGAGGATAAGTTTATTATAGAATGGCCAGTTTTAGAAACTACTGATTTACAGCACCTCAGATTAGAGCCGACTGTTTCAGGTTCATCCACCGTTTAGATGATACTGCATGAGTCAGGCATATGTGGTTGATTTGAGGCAAAGAAGCCATCTGAGGTGTGATGGTGTGAGGGTGTTTTGATGGTGATACTGTTGACTTTTGTCTTAGTCAAAATTGATGACACATTTAACCAGTAGGGATACATTCAAGTGCACCGCCCATCCCTGATACTTGCATCGCCTAATGGGATGGAGCAAAACAATATTTCACCAATTTTTCATGTTTTTCTTTACGAACTGAATCAGACCTGAAAACTCAATTAAAGTTTTATTATTGGACAGGGCAAGACAGTCTATCAAATACGAAATCTGGCATCAAGCCCAGATTTTTCCCACAAAAAAAACAAAAAAATTACAATACACTCCTACGTATAGTAGAATTCTATTCATAAATATATACTGTACTTTCAAAATAAATGACGTCCCAAAATGAGATCTTTCTGTATTTACTTAAAAAAAAATTTTGCCTACAAATTAAGTCTGTTTTATTCTCCAAGACAATCCCTTGCACGCTGATTGCGTGTTTATATTCATGTGGCTGGCATGGTGGCTCTGAGACTCGAGTACCCTGACAGAATCATTTATTCCGTATCAGTGTCATGTGCACCCATGGGAAACAGTTCCTTAATCCAATGATGTTGGCTGCACTGATCTTGCACTATGCATGAAGCACATCAAAATAAGACTCGTGCATGTACATACACACGCAGACGTTCACCCACAAAAGACTTAATAAAGACTCAATAAAAGCTCTGAATATCAGGGATGAAAAACACTGATCCCTTTTGATTAGAAAGACATTAAATCTTAAGCTGCCAGAAAAGTGGCGTTAAATCACTCTCCTGTGGATCTCTTCCTTTGATGACGTTTCCTGTGGATTTTTTAAAGTACCCGTCTCGTTGCAACAAAGCTGATAATTAACGGAGCTCCTCTAATTGCCTGTGAAGGTGGTTGGATCAGAATTACAAGAACAGAAGAACTGGAAGAAGACTTCACATGCTCGTGATAACTAATACCATCATACAGCTTAAACAGCTGCCCCCCCCCAATCATAGAGCTTCATCAAAGCCAGTGTCCATTTAGTAAAAGAAAGGCAGATGTTTTAACTAAACATGGATTCACAAAACAACAAAAGGCTGTTGATTCTCGAAGCTCAATCTGTGGCATACTGATAACCAGACTGATCTATCACATGGAAATATCAGAGCACCACTGGACTCTCAGGATTTAGGGATGAAATTTCTCTAGGGTCATGATATCTATTCAGTTCATGCGGTAAAGCAGTGGCACTACACTATATTATTCTATTCTGTATTGCCACAGCAGTGGTATGGGATGAGTTTTGTCTTCGCCGATGGTAATGATAGGGAAATGGTGTGAAATCTGACAAGCCATAATCATAAAAGTTACACCCATTTTTCTCCCTCATTAACAAATGGTGTTCATTATGGAAAATTTGCTCCTTGAATCCATTCACCAGTGAGTAGCCACAGTCATAAATCATGCATAAATAGTGCTGCGATTGATCAAGTAATACAGTGCTGATAATGGCCCATGAAAAATGTGCTGTGCTTGGGCCTTACGAGCATTTTTCTTGACACGTTAATGAATCGGGAATACATTGATCGCTCAGGCACAACCAATATGTGTGTAGTGTCCAGCTGGATGACTCAGCTGCAGCCAGCATGCAGGAGGACACACACAAACACACACACACACACACTATACATTAGCTATCCAGGGCATGTAGAAAGAAACAGAACTGGCCAGTATAGACATAGATAAATCATAGAGTCATAGAGGAAACCCTGACCTGAGAATAACAAAAATGCTTAGCATTCTAATCCAAAATGTGCTAGGATTTCACATGAGCAGATATGAGCTGGAGCAGGTTTTATTTAAAAGACAAAACTGTTTCACATTATATTCACCAGACATTAAACCTACCTGCAGCAGTCAAAATTCATTTCATTTAGGAGATGTTTAGGGCTAGGCACCATACTAAATATGAAGGCTAGTAAACGTCTCGTAAGGTTTACCTAATACAAAACATGTGTCTTGCAAGACATTTGTCTTTATTCTGTCATTTTATCTACCGCATATCCTAAAGGGTTAGCAAGAGGCCTGGAGCCCGTCGTCCTGGGAGACCTTGTGCAGGAGCCAGGGTATACCCTGGACAGGGTGCCAATCCATCGGAACGGCACACATGCACACACTACGGGCAATTTGGGAATGCCAGTAAGCCTAATCTGCATTTATATGGACTCTGGGTGGAAACTGGAATACTCAGAGGGAACGCAATAAGCACGGGTAGAACACGCAAACTCCACTCACACGGTTATTTGTTTTTTTTGTCAGTTCCTTCCCAACAGGATTTTTTGTTTGCCTTTTTCTGGCCTGGGAATAAGTTTCTCCTCAGCTTATACAGAATGAGTCTGCCCATTTTCCCTAAGAGTCAGCCCATGAAGGATTTGGAATTTAAATGAAATAGGCGGGATTGGTTGGATTGGAGGGAAAGACCTGTCAATGTTTGAAATTGCAATATAGTGGATGTGGATGGCAATAGAGTACTGTTAAAATGACAAACTGCTCCCTTTAGGGTTAGATAACAGCATATAAAAATGTACAAATACACGCCAGGATGCAGAATTTACAGTACTGCATGATTAAATGCAACTGAACCTTGGCAGATGAATTCCATTTATTTTAAGAGTACTGTATGTAATGGAAGAGAAAGAACTATCTTAGTGATTTAACCAGACCTTGATGTTGCCCTAATAACAATCCTGCAACTCTACACTAAATGCTCCAAGCTGGCCTTATATTCCATAAGATTTTTTCATTAAGCCTTCATGTCACAGTATAACCAACACTAACTGACATTTCGGCATCTACTGGAAAATGCATTTGAGCTTCTCATTTTACAAGGCTGCCAGTCAAAACAGCCAAATATTACCCCCTGCGCTTCAACAATACACCCCCCACCCTGTGTGTTGGCAAGTAGCACCCTCCTGTCTTTTTTTTTTTTTACCCCAGCAGACAGCCATATGAATAAGGAAGCGGGGAGGGAGAGACGGGGAGGCGCTGTATGAAATGGCGTTTGTACAACGGCTGTCTCTGTCTGACACGTTTCTCGGTGGGCCACACTTACCTTACGTGCGAGGAGCGCTGCTGCTGCTGCTGCATTACAGAAACAGGATTTATTTAACGCCGTGGTCGCTGCATGACCTTGCAGCCTCAATCTGTGCCAGCACACTTTTACAAAAATGACCCTCTGATGGCTTAAATTCAATCAATCACCCTCAGGGCTACGGCAATGGAGGCTATTATTGTTGCTGTAAATTACTTTAGCATTGCTGAATTAGCACGGATCATCATTTAGCCGCGATTTGTATTCCGAGTGTGGCGAGCCGTTCTGTTGCACACATCGCCGAGGCATCTCTCATCGTTGGACGGGTCTCCCCAGGCGAACGCGTCTGCCAAGTGATTGAATGGTAACGCTGTTAAACACACTGACCACCAGCTCCCATGTGTCTCGCACATCGAAAGATGCGTCCCAAATTTAAAAGAAAAATCACCCACACACTCACACATAGATATATGCACACATACACACACACATGCACGCACACACAGAGTCTGCAGAGATGGCAGGTGTTGCGGCTGATACCTCGCAGGACTGAGTGGAGCTGGTGGAGGAATTTCTTGCACCATTGGCTGAGGTGATGGTGTGTCACCAGTGGGACTTGTGTGTTATTCAAAGCGCTGGCTTTGTTTCAGGCTTTCAAGCAGGGATTTAGAGCACAAACAACAACAAATAAAAAAAATACTGCCTGGATCATTCTGGTTTGTGCGTACGGACTTGACAGAAAATTGGCCCATTAAAATTTCACAATAGACAAGATATTCTGTCTTTCTGTCCCGATGGCTGACGCCGAGTCCTGCAGGACGGCCACTCCAGTCTGTGAAGGACACTAATAGGACTCCTTACATAAGCAGAACCATTTTAAAACTACTGATTTCAGATTACAGTGCCTGAAGCTGCACAGGTGAAGTTCTTTTTACTGAGTATGAGGTCAAGCAGAGCTCAGAAACACAGAGAAGCCTGTCTGCGTGTGGGCGTGTATGCATATATGAAACAGGCTTCAGCCGACTGACGACGGTATCAGGAATCGAAGCTATTGCTACGGTGATTAAATTGGACAATTTAAATGCCATAAAATGTGTTTTCACACAGCAGACTGCAAATTTCTGTACACTCCATCTGTCTCCTCTACTTCCCCATATGAAAGGTCAGAACTGCCACAGATTTTTCTACAACAGGAGAAAAATCGCCTGCATCTCTCACGTAGTAACCATAGTGACAGCAATGTTACAACTAGCCCTTGACAAAAGACTGCCGTTATTTTAAGTCCATAAGTTACACGCTGTATTAAAGAAAGAAAATATTTCACTGCACTGTACTATATGTCAAACCCAAGCATGTTAGATTGCTTTTTTATATCTACATACTGTACTGTATATAATTTACATAGTGCTAACATATTTTCCGTATATTGACCAAGATTTTAATGCAAAACTAATTGGGCAAATCCTACTGTATATCGCTTGTTAATCAGCCTGTTCGAGGACTTTAATGTCACAAGCCTAGAGTGAAATGTGATTGAAGATATAACACATTTTAATTATGTATTTGGTCACTATGACCAAAATCTGCTTGCTTCTGGTTCGACTCGGAGACCTTTTCATGGCCCTTTTCTTATACTGATCTATTTGATTCCTAATAGCAGCCTCAGGTTTATCTGTCTCAGTTTCCACCGTTATGTCCATGACACAATTTCTGTTACTGTCTGCCCTTCTACAAGTCATGTCACACATTGTGCATTCAGTGACTGGATGTACTTCAACTTCCAACTTAAACTTTGATAAAACACAGAGTAGACATGTCACATTAACAACACTACAGAGCTGCTGATGTGACATGGTTGTCGTTATAATATAATGAAGCCATAAATGAATACTTATGGCTGCAAGTTTCTCCTACTGTATAAGTCACTTAACTTGTGGCCTTAAATATTATTTTGTGGTTATGTAAAGATTAACCTGAAGCCTGAACATATTAACGTTCCCCTGGTTTCTCCAGATGGCGGCACGGTGGTGTAGTGGTTAGCACTGTCACCTTGCACCTCCAGGGCCTGGGTTTGATTCCTGGCCAGGTTCGATTCCTGTCTCTGTGTGCATGGAGTTTGCATGTTTTCCCCGTGCTTGGTGGGTTTCCCCCAGGTACTCCGGTTTCATCCCACAGTCCAAAGACATGCAGATTAGGCCAATTGGTGTCCAAAATTACCCGTAGTGTGTGTGCTTTGCAGTGAAGTGGCACCCTGTCCAGGATGTACCCTGCCTTGTGCCCTAAGTCTCCTGGGATAAACCCCC
>JAOVVA010000009.1:5388783-5403348 GCA_028565275.1 Leiocassis micropogon | reverse complement strand
GCGGTATAGACGATGAGTGAGTGGTTTCTCCAGGATGTACTTAACTCATGGCAATCACTCTACAGTATATTAGAATTAGTGAGAAAATATAATTAACTGAATTTGACCCTTTTGCCAACTTACAGTAAGAACTTAAGGAAGGATTTGACTGATTATCCTCCCTTATCCATGGTTCCAGTTTCAGTTACCCCAACCTTGGCTGGATGGAAAATTCACAAAATAAAGAATTCATAAAAATTCACCAGATTTAAATTTTCCATTATTTTGAGCATTGCGATAAAAAATATTGTGCCGTTCTGCTTCGTCCCACCTGAGACACGAATCATCCATTTGCCCAGCTTATCCACAACGTATACAATACCTGCCTGTTAGTCACTTAATAGATATCTCGGTTATCAGATCGATTGAAGCAGTATTGCAGTGCTTGTTACAAAGAGAGAGAGAGAGAGAGAGAGAGAGCAAATTTTTTTACAGTACAGTATATTGTAATTGTTCAGATTTGCTAATATTTATTATTGCTAATATCTGACTGTGCCTGCTTTATAAATAAAGGTTTATCATAGGTATGTATGAAAAACAAAAAAACATACTGTTAAAGATATACATTAATCTGTCATAATATTAAAACCCATATCTAGATCCATACTGTAAATCTAGTAGTCCAAGATTTACAGTATGGATAAATCAGTCCAATCTCTGTAGTTCAACTAGGGACTGTGGAGGCCAATTGTGATTACCGTTGTATTCATTCCCCATATTATTTTGCGAGACCTCCGGTCAACATTCACATGTGCATACACACACTATGGTCAATTTTGAAACGCAAATAGGCCTATTCTGCATGTCTTTGGGAGGAGTCAGTAGTACCTGGAGGAAACCCACCAAGTACGGGGAGAGCATGCAAACTCCATGCACAGACCCTAAGGCATAAATCAAACCCGGCCCCTGGAGGTGCAAGGCGACAGTACTACCCACTAAGCCATTGTGGTGCCAACATTAAAACCACCTGTCTAATATACAGGTCACCCTTGTGCTCGCAAAACAGCTCTGAACTTTACAGGCATGGATTCCCCAAGACCTCTGAAGGTGTGCTGTGGTATCTGGCACCAAAATGTTAGCAGTAGATCCTTTCAATCCTGGCAGTTGTGAGATGCGGCATCTATGGCTCAGACTTGTTTGTCCATAACATCCTGCAAATGCTCAGTCAGATTTAGGAATTTGGAGGGCAAGTCACCACCTTGACCTCTTTTTCATGGTCCATTTTTTCAAATCATTCCTTAACAATTTGTGTGGTGCAGCAGGACACACAATCGTGCTGAATGTAACTGGTCTGGAACAATAAATATGTAAGTGTTACAGTATGTGTCTTCTGGGTCGTCTTCCTCCCATAGTGCATCCTCTTCCCCAAATGGGTGATGCACAGGCACCCAGGCGTCCACATGATATAATAGAAAACATGATTCGTTAGACCAGGTCACCTTCTTCCACTGCGACAGTCACAGCCCAGTTCTGATGCTCATGTTTCTATTGTAGGTGCGTTCAGCAGGAGACAAGGATCAGCATGGACACTCTGACCAATCACAGCAAGCATATTCTGTGATGTCATTTTTATCATATCCAGCATGAACTTATCCAGCATTTTTGCAATGGCTCTTCTGGTTGATTGGACCAACATCCTAACCTGCATCAATGAGCCTTGAGTACTTGATACCCTGTTATTAATTCACCAGGTGTCCTTCCTTGGACAACATTGTTTTGGTACTATATAGAAGTCCAAAAACATTACAACAGGATGATTGCCATTTTGGAGATGCTCTGATCCAGCTGCTAAGCCATCACAATTGAGCCTAAAGTCGGCACGAGTCTTACACTTGCCAGATTTTCCTGCTTCTAACACATCAATTTCGGAAATTGACTGTTCATTTGCTGCCAAATATATCCCACCCTTTGGCAGGTGGCACTTTGGCACCCAACCTGTCAGTGGTTTTAATGTTATGGCAGATCTGTGTATAGGGTTTGGTGCCAGTGGTGTACTTCCACTTTACTTGGAATGATGCATAAAGACACACAAAGCCATTGTGACACTGGACATCCTATTAGCTGGATGACCTTTGTGAAATTTTGAAGAAGAAAAAGACCATGCCCTGCATTCCATTAATATTAAGATTTAAATTTACAGTATGTCATATAATGGTGGCATGGTGGTGTAGTGGTTAGCACTGTGGCCTTGCACCTCCAGGGTCCGGATTTCGATTCCTGGCAAGACTCGAATCCCCGTCTCTGTATGCATGGAGTTTGAATTTTCTACCTGTGCTTGGTGGGTTTCCTCTGGGTACTCCAGAAAGTCCAAAGACATGCAGATTAGGCAATCTGACACATCTCCAATTTGCCCGTAGTGTGTGTATGTGTGTGTGTCCTGCGATGGATTGGCACCCTGCCCCTCCGTGACCCTGAATACAGGATAAAGCGGTATAGGCGATGAGTGAGAGTGAGTATGTCGTACAATTCATGGCCACAAAATTCCTAATGGGTGAAAATTGAGCTTAAATGTGTGGACTCTGAATAGTATATCATTGCATTATTTTTTTAATTTGTAACCACACCCTAATAAAAAAAACATGTGCTAGTATTTAGTGTCAATATTTTCATAAAAAGCTGTCCTGTTTAAACATTAATAACCTCTTAAATTCTTAGACCACTTGATTCATGTTGACTTTTGGAAGGTGGTGTAAATTGCTTTATGAAGTGTGCATTTTTTTTATTCTGTAATATTGCATTTCTCACCTTTTCAAGGGGAAGAAGTAATGGAACTTAAGTTCGTGCATTCATTCCATCTTGCCTCAAGTCCTGCAATACCCTTTCATTCAGCTTGCATTTATTTTTGCATTTTTGAAAAATCTATAAAAAATTTCTCTCCATGGATCCTATGCCAATGTCTGTCTGTTTTCCCTATCTGTATCCTATGTCCATCTGTTTATCCCTTTGCTTGTGACCTAGTTAAAACAAAAAGGTTTTATACTGTACAAATAGTATCCTGCCACAAATGTCACAAACATGCATTTCGCTGTGGGATTTAGCTAACCAACAACTCTGACATTCATTGTGCAAGAAAAGCATTTATCACTTTGTGCGTTAAACTGGCTCTTAACCCAGTGTGCTTTTGCAGGCAGACGTCCAAAGGCAAGGGTAGAAAGTAACCTAAATAAAAACATTTCCACGTCCTTTTGCTCCATGAGCAGCACTGCTGTGTTGGCAGTGTTTGATGCTGGGATATGATGTTTTTAGCTGCTTCTTTATATCAAATGAATAGGCATGCACAAAAAAAAAGGGAAAAAGTGCTGGCTCTATAAATGTCTTCCATGACTTTCTTTTTCTTACTCACACACATACAGTACACACACACCTCCCATGCCCCAGGTACTTAGATAAAAACAGCCCTTTATTTGGCATAATTCCTAGGTTGTTGAATATTCATGGGCAATATTAAATCAAAATCATTACAGCTTTGCTCACTCGTGTTCTGCCTGCTTGAGAGAAGATTTCAAACACTGAATAGTATCAAAGCATTAACAAAAAGAATACACACCACTTTCCACTAGATTTTTCATTACCCTTTCTACAGTATCTGCCACCTGAGAGATGTACTGTGGCCAAAAAAAAAAGAGTTGCAAACAAAATGTCAGAAAGCAAAGCAAATAAAAGAGAAACCATCCAGGATGGTGAGCAAACGTAATGTTATCTCATGAAAAATAAAGCTAGATCACAGTGATAAAGCACCTCCAATGAGACCCAGTATGGCAATAGCTTTAAGAAAAGTTCTCCCCAGTGCTCATCTTCAAGGCAAAAAAATGAAATGCAGGTGTGGAGGAAGCCAGCTATGAATTCTATGAAACTTTTTCTCTTAATAATGCCCCAGCTACTTTCCAGGAAATGTATTTGCTTGGGGAGAGAAAGTGATATTTCTCAGGAGTGTGTTCTTCGAAGGGAGCTGGAAGAGAGAGAGAGAGAGAGAGAGAGAGAGAGAGAGACTCGGGAAGAGATGGTGGTAATGAGGAGCTGTCGGTACCCGGGCTTCCTCCTCCAACACCAACCTGCTGGCAGACTTTCAGAAAGAGAAGTCTCCTTTCCATCACTCTATGCAAATTCTAAAAATATTATTACTTTAAGTTTTAATGTGCTTGAAATTTTAATTGTGTGAGCGCAAAACTGTTTTCATTTATCTGAGTACAGTTGTAAATAATAATGAAAAATACAAATGAAAAAAAGACAAAAGAAAGTAAAGTTCCTTCCTCACTTTTTGTCCTTCACAGATTGATGACAAGCGCTGGGACCTACTGTAAAATGGTGTCTTCATTTCTCGGGCTTAGCCTCAGGCCACATTCCTTACCGAGGCTGCACACTGCTTTATGGTTTCGGTGAAGTGGGGACGTCCTCGGGATGCTGCGAGATTTATGACAAGTCTGTGTTTTCTGCCATTGTGAAATAAGATCCTTTTTAAAAAACGGTCATAAAATTAATATTATCCACTATATAGCCTACTGTAATATCTGGCATGCCTTACGGAGAGCTGGAAAATCTGATTTGCGAGGAAGTTGATCAAACGTGTTTACACGATATTCTCCCAGAAAGTAAACTTTCCTTTCCCCGAAGGGCGAGTAGTTACCAAATTTAGATTTTCCAAACTTTCAAGAATCATCTCCATCTCAAGTCAGGCACGGCAAATTTCAAATGCATCAAAGCCTTAACTAATAGATTTGAGAGCAGGATTCAGAGCGCAGCACTGAGCAGAACAGCGAGATGGATACAGCTGAATAATAAATCTGCTGGCTGCTGGAGTTTCATATTCACAAGACTGCTCCGTGATTACTTTCGGACGCCGGCCTGACCTCGTCTCGTGCCGCTCACCTTTGGACAGTGGAACAGCAAGAAATATCGCTTAATATATTCTAATAAATCTGCGCTGACTTATCAAGTACATGAGCTTACTAAGGCGTAAGGGTGGGGTAACCCCTAGATTCAATCAAACCTGTAATAAAATCTTATCAGATTCCAGAGAATTTCAAGGAAACCATAAAATAACCATGAATAACAAAGCGTAAAGCAATTCTGTCAAAACACCAGTATCAGATTTATTATATAGAGATAGTGCTGGCAGCAGGTACTGTGAAGGGCGGCACTAAGGTTATTTGATTTTTTTTCATAATAAATATATAACTCTAGATGATTGTCAGCTTTCCTCGGATTTCTATAATCAGTAACAGCCTTTGTGGACTAACGATACAAGAGATAAGAGTGGTGCAGAGTAGAGTGGAACTGTGCTCTGGTAAACAGAACACTTTAGGCCACTCTTACACACTGGTGATGGAGAAATGGCCTGCCACTCACAGTGCCTCAGCCCAACCTAGTGTAGGAGGAATTGTTTTTTAATAAATGCCACAATACAGAGAACAACAAAAAAGAGACAGGGGAGTGCGGCAGGATGGATAAAGAGAGAACAGGAGCGACAGACCGACTAACACTGAATCGCTGCCTGGGAGACGCACACGAGCTATAAATAATTCATGCATTTAGTGCACAAAAACATATATCTAATACACACACACACGCTTCGCTGTGAGGGCCGGTATTTCACACGAAAAACAATCCGATATCGATCAACTCGAAATGTAAAGCTTTTTTTGTTTTCAGAGAACATGCACCATAAACTTGAAGAGGCATGATCATATATGAGTCAACAGGTGATGTTTATATTTATGATTATATGCAAATCCAGTTGTATAGACTAATTATTGAATAAAATGATTATAATTTCCTGCAAAGAAATTATAAATGATTGAGAAAGAGAGAGAGAAAGAGAGAGACAAATGGACACAAGTAAAAGTGAGTAGAGTTGTTTAGAGAGACACACATTACTCACTCATTCACTCATCATCTATACCGCTTTATCCTGTATACAGCGTCAAGGGGGGCCTGGAGCCTATCCCAGGAGACTTAGGGCATGAGGCAGGGTACACCATGCGTTGGGGTGCCAATCCATCGCAGGGGACACACACATATACACACACTTATACGCTCATTCACACATTACGGGCAATTTAGGAATGCCAATTAGCATAATCTGCATGTCTTTAGACTGTGAGAGGAAACCAAAGTACCTGGATGAAACCCACCAAGCACAGGGAGAAAATGCAAACTCCATGCACACAAACCCCGAGGCGGGAATCAAACTTTTTATTTGGGACCCTGGAAGTACAGGATGACAGTGCCAACCATTAAGCCACACCGCTGTCCAGAGCAGGGTGGCTTAGGTTAGTTGGTAACCTATTAATGCAGATAAGTATCTATTCAATAACAGAAACTTCAAAGCACTTTTGTAAGTGACTCTGGATAAGAATGTCTGACAAATGCCTAAATGTAAAAGTAGATAAAGACAAAAAAATGGACATGAAAAAGATACAGAGAGAAAAAGAAAAGGCTTGTAGTGATTTAATTGGGTCAGTGTAATGGTCAGAAGAGGTCAGACAGAGAATCTAGGTTAGGTGCATGAGTAACTCTCTCCAGGCTCAGGACTCTCTGGTGTGTCAAAATCCTACAGTCTCACCATACATCACTCTAAGAACTCTTTCTGCACCTGAGTGATATATTGTTATTATTTCTATAGCCAAATGGTATACAGTATACATACAATGGAACCAATACCACGGTTAATCCCAAAAGACTTTTATGGCCATGTGACAAAACCAGTAAAAGGTAGTGAAAATGTAAAGTTACTCTTGCTCAAATGTGTAACCAGTGGAAATGAATAAATTTATAAACCATCATTCAGAACCACTAACTAGCGGCATTTTTAAAAAAAAATTCTGTTAATACTTTCCCTACTGTGTTTCCATGTACTGTTCCCATTAAAACATACTACTGCATGTGTAGTCACTCAATGTAAGGAATCTACAGTATATACTGTATGTAATATACACTGAAATACAAAAAAAAAACATTAGATTTATTAACTTATTAAATATTTTATCCTTAATAATGAAAGATTACATATAATATATCAAATGTGCTTTGTGTATTTATTATGTATTAAACACCAGAATATGATTTAGTAGTGTGTCAGGCAAACATGAGCTGCCAGAACAGCCTCAATGCACCGTGGGACTGTACTGGGATGAATGCTATTGTTCCAAAACATATTCCCTCAGTGGGTATTCTGATGAAGGTGGTTGAGGGACGTTAAGGTCTAGTAACTCTAAAGGCCACAGTATATGATGTACATCACTTTGTACTCATTAAACCATTCAGTGAGCCCTTTGTATAAGGGTGGAGTCATCCTCTAAAGAGAACACTCATCCAAATGATAAAGATGATGGGCCAGAATAACTATTAGAAAAATAATTTCCAGTGACTCTGCCCTCTAACAAGACAAGCAAGACTACAGGAGCAAGATGTCTCTTCTAGGGGAAAAAAAAAAGGTCACCTGTTTTAGTCAAAAAGGATCATCTGTGCTTCCCCTGTAATTTTTCAGCAGTCTATACTTCCACTTATAGAGCTTATACACATACATTATCTTTCTGAAGTGCATGCTTGAAGTAATTGACTATGTGACCAATTGCATAACACATATAAAATGTTTACATGAATGCAAGCCTATAATTTAATGCACAGCTAGTATTTAATAAAAACACATAAACAACTCTTCCAGAGCTTTGCAACCCCAAAACAAAACAAAAAAATTACTAATAACTGCAAGCAGTGTGATGAAATGGAGGAACGTAAAACTCCCAGCAGCCCATCAGGATGCACAGATGTACACAACCCTGCAAAATATTTTAAACCAATGAAATCTGCCAAATATTTTAGCAGAATCGATTAATTTATATTAAAAAAAAACCAAAACTGTTTGTAGTTCTAAAAAAAAAAAATTGACACAGAAGTATTCATTCATTCTTCCCATTTTTTTTGTCCAGGGTCTGTGGTGCTAATCAAAAGTGGTAATAGAAAGTACTCACTGCGACACAAACCATAATGACTAATAATATTTAAGCATTAATACATAACAGCAGTTGCTATTCATATTAGGATTTTATAAGCAAGGAATTCTATCAAATTGGAGCTCTACAAAAAAATCTTATCTGTATACCCTTGCTTTAAGTAGGTCATATTATGCAAAATAAATTTCTAAATTTCTAAAAATAAAAGTAACTCATTTTAGAATACTCAGATGGGGCTCCAGTGCAAGTCCCTGCTTTTTGTCCTTTTTCTATTTTTCTTTTTTTGTATTGGCCAGGGCTTTAACAGGCCTAATCTATTAGATTAGATTAGATTCACCACCACCATCCCCCCCCCAATTGTGACTTCATATAAGAAGATTTGCTCTTCCAGCTTGTTGTTCAGTTGTTCTGTTCTGTCGGACTTTTCCATTGCAGAAAATTAAAACTCCTTTGTGATTCCTCATGCATGTTGTTTTAGTCAAGACTCTTATAATTATTTTACCATCATCACTCAGCGAAGTTTGGCCCATAATCTGTTAACTACTATCTGTTAACTATATCTCACCTATGCGGTTTTGCGTGGTGGCTATAAGTACGGTTCATCATGATTCACCGCGAGTTTTGGTGCTGTGATTATGTTTCTATCTGTCCGCGCGTCGGTCCTCGCATAGTCAAACTGCATACAGTAGGTGAGATAGGGGTATAACAGCAGGAATAACAGAGGGGGGCGGGTTATCGGGGCGGAGCTTGTAGGATGACTTTCACACACAACACAATAACGGAATGACTGCTGTCTGGCTCACGGATTACATAAATTGTCTGAATGACGGATTTCAATTTTTTTTTAAATAACTAAATAACTGAGTACTTAAATGATGGACCTAATGTGTTAGATTACTCGTTACATCAAAAAAGTACTATGTAACGCGTTACATCCAACACTGTTACTAGACACATTTGAGGGACCTCTGAGACCGTCCTAACTTGTTAAAGAAACAGTAAAATATGGAACCTTTAAATAAAGGAAGGTTCTTAGGAAAATTCACGATGGCATACAGTATGCCAAGGGCCAAGTAAGATAAGCACCAATCTATACTCTAATCTGACCCTGGAGCAAAAAGAACAAACCAGGCTTACAGTATGTACATTTTTATTAAGATAAACACCTGCACTTGTTTTTGTAATGCAAAACAAAATGGCAAAGAAAGCACCTGCATCTGCTTAACAAAATGGCTGAATCAGCGACGAGCTGTAGGCATGGTGTTACTCTCTGCCATCCATGTTTGTCTTTGTTTTCTTATCACGTGGGACTTGTATTAAAAGGAGATGATTGTATTAGCAGGAGGAGGAAAAAGGAACCCTTTTTAAATGTTGCCAACACCCGGTAACCAGCAAACCCTCAAACCCTTCAGTGATTCTAATGAAAACATAACAAAAGTATTAGTAGTATTTGTTTATGTCTTTAAATACTAATTAATGTACAACTTTACACAGTAACCTGTAAAGGCTTCTCATGTGGGTGAATTGTAATATTTCTGCCTACTGTAGTTTGAAGAGATGAAAGGGAAGCGGAGGAAGAAGTACACTATCCACCTACTGCATTCATCACTTATCCTCTTTAACACACACTTACACAAGCCATAAATAGTAAAAGATGATTTAATGATGACATTGGAGGATAATGTGTCGTCTGGGGGAGGAGAGCAAAGTGGAATGGATTGGCTCAATAAGAGGCTGTCATACACTGCTGACACACACACATTATCGAAATAGATTCGAGGTGACCATTTTTAGGGTAATGCTTTTCTCAAAGGGCACGACTGACTCAGTAAACATTTGTTTTTCAGCATTATTGTATATCAAAACAGATATTCTGAATAACTTCAGAAAATGTCACCCATATGCACCAATATGATGATTACAGTTCAGTCGAGGTGGGCTGTAAACAACCTCATGCATGTTGTAAGGTGAGCCCGTATTCTTTTTTTTTTGTTGTATTGATTGTAAAATACAATCCCTCTGGTCCCCATGCTTGTCTGCATTTAGCATGGATCTCATTTTCTGCCCTAATAAGGACAAAATGGGATACTTAGTGAGGCTTGGTTTCAGTTTCAGGCGTTTTCATGAAAGCCGCAGAAAGAATCATCAAAGCTGTTTTATATCCATTTGAGTATGCTTCTAACACCATGCATAAAGGTGATGGAATGTTGTTGCAAAAAAAAGAAAGAAAGAAATAAGCTGCAAATTAAAACTCTTGTCACAGAAAATGACTCAGGTTTAAGCCATTAAGCATAAGTCTTCTCTTAAGGCTTGCCTGCCTTCGGCTCTAGAATAAACAGTGGTGACAGAAGTAAGCCATAATCAATACCGTCTCAGACATAAGGTTATGGGTGAGGCTCATTCAATACCATTAACAAATAACCTGGCAACGAGAGCCATTATGCACTGAAAACTAAAATTGGATAACTGGAATTGATGGCTGCGCTAATACCATGTTCTCTTCCCCTTCAGAGACTCCCCGTCTCTCTAATTGCTTTAATATATAGAGAAGGTGTGTGGTCTGATCAGTCATGCTTATCGGAGGGTCAGCAGGGTTTTCCTTGTTCCCCAACAGTGCAAGATAAACCATGGATAAATGAGCGAACGACTGGGGGCATTTTATCCAAGGACTAATTAGAATTTACTGCACAATAGCCATGTTAAATCTGATACACTGCGACTGTGTAGGGTCTTAAAAAATGTGACCTTGTACATTTTTGTATGCTTTTTTTTTTTTAGCACTTAACCTAAAACCAGACTTCAGCATATTTTTGTCTATGCACTGATGCGCTCCCTGCCTGCTCATTAACAATAAAAGGAAGAATAGAAGTACATTAAGAAATCAAGTAGCAATGCAATAGAATGTAAGAAATGTTGAATATGAAACAATTTGCTAAACTAAAGATATGTCTTTAATTAGTGAAGATGACATGTACGTGGGTGTGCGGGCTGAGATGTGATTACACCCTGTGTTCTAGGAAGTTGTTGTAATTGGACCCTAAGGTGTAGTAGGAAACCTTTGATAGGACTCTGTTTTATAGTAGGGTAAGACATGTTTGGATCATGTGGTTTCGTAGGGCAATATGTGACTGGACTCTGTGGTGTAGTAAATAATAAACTGACATCTGATTAGACCCCTGTGGTGACTGGACTCTGTGATGTGTTAGGCTACCATGTGCATAGATTATTTGTTATAGTAAGTTGATGTGTGCTTCAAATCTGTGGTTTAGATTATTGGACTTTGTAGTGAAAAAAAAAAGTTGGAATGTGATTGGACCCTGTGGAGTAGTTCGTCAAGATGTTATGTGATGTCTGTGGTGTAGCATGGGGGAAGTAATTGGTCACTGTGCTTTAAGAGGTTGAGATATGATTGGACTCTGTGGTGTAGAAAATTGATATATGATTGAACACTGGTATGGTACTGTACATTGATGATATTGGACTTTGTGGTATGGCAAGTTGAAATGTGATCAGACTCTAAAGACTATGTGTTATTTGTCAGTGCCATTTTAAATTTTCTGACGCGGCTGACCATGTGGCATAGTGAGCCAAGATGTCACCAGCCCGTGTGGTGCTGTGGGCTGGGTGATGAAAAGCCATACTGTGTCTCAGTGGGGTATCAACAGTGTTAACCTGTGGGTCTTTACACCACATATGGGCTTCTCTCCATCACATAAGGCCCAGACATAGTCCATAAAATCTTTTATAATCTAGTTTCTAAAATCAAAATAGTGAATATCACGTTTAACTTATTATATTAAGTTAAAGATGCACACTGTTAACACAATATAACACACACACACACACACACACACACACACACACACACACACACACACACACACACACACACAAATATATAGTTTACCTTTCTCTTTTCTTTCCAGCTTAAATATTTTTTTGACTTCTCCCATTACAGTATGTTCTTATCTGTAATTTTTCCCCCCTGTACCAAAGCGTGTGGACCCCTGAAGCCCAGACCAAAACAAAGAAGAAAAAAAATATCACAAGATGTGAGACCCTTTTGCTACATGTTTAATGTGAGACAAACCTCCTTTAACAGTCTAGGTAGAATTTTAGTGTGCAGGATGCTGATGCATTTTAATTAAACTAGAGTGACACTGAGCAAATCTTATGACCTCATAAAAATCACAAGCCCACACTAAGATAATGAATGCAGCAGATATAATTCCCTGTGGTTGTTTATTTGAACAATTAGAAGCTGGTATGATTCATACACCATTATTTTAAACTTATTCAGTGGGAGTTGCTTTAATATCTGATAAATTGGCCAGCTGAGAGAGAATAAAGGCTAGCGTCTATGCCGGGTTTATTGTTTAGTCTATGGTTCCAGTGATTGCGACGTGGGTGGATTGTTCCCCCTCTAATTTAACACTGTATTGTCACAGGGGACAGTTTCTTTTGCTTTTTAAGGGAATGGCAACGACTCCTACTTGCTAAGTCAGCTCGCTGAAACAAAAAAAAAGTGGGAGGATTATAATATAAGTGCATATAGACCTGGAAAAGATGGTTGATTGCTTTTTTTTCCCAGTTATGCTCTTTTTTTCATTGCAAAATGTTTAAAGCAGACTGGTTCTTTATTAGAGAATCCATCATTTGCCTCAGGGAGTTATTGGATGCTTCTCAGCAGCTGATCAACTAGGCTATAGCATTCACAGAAAAAAAGAGAGTACACATACGGAGCTTGTAATGCAAGGGGCGTTGGGTTACAGATTTCAAAGCTTCCCACACATGGACACGTACTGTATATTTGTGATGGCTGATGCTGAGAAGTTCTGCTCAAGGCTAATCAGTTTCCCATCTAAGACATGTGTCTTTAGGTGGGAAATTAGGAAATTGAATTTGTGGTGCTTTGTAAATAGTGAATTAGCAAATTGTAATAACACCATTTTCCACCTTGGAAGATTTGAAATGTGAAGTGGAGAAAAAAAAAAACCCCGGATGCCTATACGAAAGGACATCTTCTGCTTGCTCTATGAAAAATAAAATAAAGCTCATGAAAATTGACTTTCACTGTACTTCGACAGGTTCAGGCCTAAGTGGCTATTGGTAGTGTTCTACTGTATATACTATGGTGAACTTTTGTGTTATGCAACATTTTGGGCTGAAATTGCTGTATAGCAGCAACAGTGAAAAACACTGAGTAGTATTAAATAACTAGACAATATTATTGATAACCCTAATTGATGATTACATTTTCAAAACCGTGATTAGTGAGGTTTTGAAACATGTCTGTATATTAAACAATCGGATCCTAATATTGCTATAAATTGATTTAAGGGAGACATAGGGTACCTTACACTGTGTATGCAGCCATGTAATTTGCTAAATTGCTAAATTAACTGGTAGCTGAGAGGACCATAGGCGGCTCCAGCGGCACTACACTGTGTCTAGGCGACACGGTGGTATAGTGGTTAGCACTGTCGCGTTGCACCTCCAGGGTCCGGGTTCGATTCCTGGCTACGTTCGATTCCCTTCTCTGTGTGCATGGTGGGTTTCCTCCAGGTACCCCGGTTTCCTTCCAAAGACATGCAGATTAGCTATCTGGAATTTCAAAATTGTTCGGTGTGTGTGCCATGTGATGGATTAGCACCCTATCTAGCGTCATGCCCTCTGTCTCCTGGGATAGGCCTCAGGCCCCCCACGACCCTGAATACAGGATAAAGCGGTATAGACAATGAGTGAATGAATTCTATTATATTTTGATTAGTATTAAATAAATTTTAGGCACACAGCTCATATGAATTACATGCTGCAAGTCACATAATGTCAAATGATGTTATGCCTCACAAATTAATTTATTACAAATAAAATCAAATAAGACTTTACTTCTAAGTCGGACACTGGTTATTTAATATATATCTTTTACAAGCCTACTATACAAAAGGTGAACCTGTTTCTAATTTTGCATTTTCTACTTGTGTGTGTTGGATATAAATTAGTATGCATATTTTATAGTTTTATTATCTTATAGGGGACTTTTAAAGAAGTACATGTAAAAACAAAACCATATAAAATAAACTAGCTGATGTTTGACATTTAACAGACTTTATAACTGCAAGTGTCCTTTAGTTGCTTAAGGACAACTAAAAAGTTGTGCAAAAGTTGCTTAAAAGACAAATACCCTGCATCAGCCTGCATGTGATATAGCACAGAGTGAAACTTTTTTGATTCACTGTGTTGTTTGGCTTTATGGCAAGCTCGTCACTGTTATCATCTGCTATTGTATCTATATGCATAACAAGCCATGCAGTAGTTTGACTGTGTACCGACGTCAGTTATAAAATGTTTGCCCGCCCTGGTGCAAATGTCAAACTATGCTGATGTAGAAGACTACCCTACGTTGATAAGTTAAAAGTTGAAGGAGTACTTTGCTGGATGTAGGCAGGGAATTACAAGTTGTAACTACGCCTTGAACACGGAATAATTATACATTGTGAGTAGCGGCTTGGTCTAATTTCATGAGCTCACTGACACTCTGGTTGACTCCTTCTTCTTTTCCATCAGCCATCAT
>JAOVVA010000009.1:5364749-5383010 GCA_028565275.1 Leiocassis micropogon | reverse complement strand
ACCTTTTTTTGTTAAGTACATAACTCCACATGTGTTCATTCATAGTTTTGATGCCTTCAGTGAGAATTTACCAATGTAAATGGTCATGAAAATAAAGAAAACACATTGACAGATAGATGAGAAGCTGTGTCCAAACTTTTGGCCTGTACCGTATGTAATACCCAGTCACTTTCTGTTTGCAAGAAATGTGCTAAGCCCTTCCTCTTTTTTAACATCCACATCTCATTTTTTATTGGCTTGAGGTGGTAATTTAATTTGGTAACCATGAACAATAATGCCTTCATAAGAAAAAAAAATATACACATAAAAATTTTTAAATAATAATAATAATAATAATAATAATAATAAAAAAACTTTTTTCCCTTAGAATACTTGCTATAAGTTGGGCTAATTGGCTCAGGTGGTTGAATCTCTGGGTTGCTGATTAAAGGGTTGGGGGTCCAAGCCACCTACTGCGCAACTGCCACTGTTGGGTTCTTGGAGGCCGTTTTGGGCCCCTGGCCAAGCCCTGGGTGGCTTTGGGCCCCTCCTCAAGGCCCTCATGCTCATATGTAATACCCAGATAGGAGATGCATGGCATCCTTGGTGCCAGTCCCAAGCCTGAAGAAAATGGTTGGGTTGCAACAGCCAGAGCATCCGGTGTAAAAACCTGTGCCAATAACTTGCAGATCAAATGATCTAATATGGGGACCCGACAAAGGGAATAAGGCCAAGAAAAAAAAGTGATATTTGTTACTATTTGTAGAAGACAATTTAAAAAAGACAAAAACATTAACTTATGTGTAATAACTTGCTTGTATTCAGCATGTTACATTTAACACTTGCTTAAATGATTAAATGATCAGTGATGTGCTTTATTATCCATCATACTCATAATTTTGCTAATTAGTCATCTGGATGCTAGCTAGCAGGCAAAGCTGCCTTATTGTTGTGTGGTGTGTTACTCTCGCAGTATATATATAAACAGGAAAACAACATTTGTTGTACACTTTTAGAAACCAAAGGAAAATGAAAGAGATGTCTTAAAAATATAAAAATTTTGTTCAGCCTACCAATTTGGTTTGCAAAAGATACCATTCATTAGCTAATTTCCACCACTGCTAATTCTAATTACTGGTCATAGAAAAAGACAACAATATAGATCTGTATTTTGTTATCTAAATTAAATGGCATTTTATAGGGTTTTTTTTTTCCACAGCACCCTTGTGAACTAAAACTCGAATTTATTTACTATCTCTGCTCTTTTTTTTTTTTTACTGAGTCAAAAAAGACAACACAATACACTATACATGAGGCAAATGTCGCTAGCATATGTTAAACACACACAGGCACAAATGAAAAACATTCAAGAAACAAGTGCTGATGGAGAAACATTTCCACAATTCCCCTCTAGGCAGGAACAAAATGTCTGCCATTTCTCTTTCTCCCATTTCTCATTGTCACTCCTCCACTGGGCTAAACAGACACACACACACACACACACACACACACATCCACTGGGCTAAAAAAAAATCTCTTGCCACCTGTTTATATAACACGGAGCAGAATGAGGCGCTTTGCACTCACTTACACACACACACACACACTTACACATACACACACACACACACACACGCACACACACTCACAGCCTCCTGAGCAATCTCCGCTAAAAGCACTTCATTGTTCAGCCACAGACAGAGCTTGTGGTTTGGCTCCTGAGCTAGACTTGGACTGGATCACATTAAAACACAAAAGATCTACTTATCAGAAGTGTGAAGATGTTTGAGAAACCTTCTCCATCCATATTCACTCCCAATTACAACCACGATCGTACGAGGGCCGTTCAAGTTGACCTGGGACTTCTGATTGTACAGAATACCAGAACACAGTTATGAGAGTAAAAAAAACCTTTATTTCTCTATATAATCCCCTGCTACACTAATGCATTATTCAAGGTCTTAGCCATAATTGGACCACTTGCTTCACATCATTATCACTGCAGAAATGCTGGCTTCCCAGGAACGCCTTTACTGACCCGTTCCTTTAATAGAAAGAATGTCATGGTTTGATCACCAAAGGCAGGACAATGTCTTTCCAGGACAATGCTCAACCTCATACTGGCCACCGCACCACTTGCACATTATAGGAACTCGGCTGGGAGTTACGGTATAGCCACATCCCCCGCACAGTCCTGACCTTTCTCCAAGCCATTTCCATGTGTTTGGGCCATTAAAGGAGTTCCTGGGAGGCCAGAGTTTCAGTCTGAAAATGCCTGGGGTGTACTGAGAAGACCTTCTATATAGGTATATAAGCACTAGTGAAACCCTGAGATAAGTGCATTAATGTAGCAAGGGATTAAATAGAGAAATAAAGAGAGTTTTTTACTGTTATACTGTATCCACTGTTCTGCTATTCTGCACAATCAGAAATCTCAGTTTGACTTGAATGCCCCTCGTACTATCCACTGTTTTTTTAAACAAGCATAAACAAGCAGTTTATGAAGTATTGTGAAAACTTTCCACTTTCTAAACTAAGATTCATATAGCTTTGCTCTGCTCAATGAGCTTCTTTTTGCTAATTAATTTAAATAAATTTACATGAACAGGCCACAACTGACGATGTGCTATAGAAGCTGAGACAGTTCATGATTTAACAACTAGAGTCACTGAATCACAGCCATTTTTCAAATTCATATGTTTATCATCTCTACTACACTATTTTTCGCCGTGTTTGGTCTGCTACAACACTTCCTGGTCGGTCGTCCACCAGTTGACGGTCTACTGCGTTGGACTACTGAGACTCGCTCAAACTCCTGCTGTATGACTTCCTCTGCAACAGTGTTGTTTCTCCATTACATAATTTATTAGATGCAGAACTCTTTAGTTATGCACACAATGACTTGAGTTAACCGTGACAGGCTGACTGCTGTAAAAAGCTCTTTTCCGAACACTTTCCAAAGTAGTTCAGGCTCCACACACCTGCAAGTCACACTTAGTGCAATCAACACAGCGTAGCATCGCTCATAACACTGACAAGTGCACCAGTACCCTGTGTCTCTCACACAAACACACATTTAAAAGCAAATACACGCACTCCATCAGCTGCTGCTTCAATCACACCCCTCGCCTGGGAGAGTGTAATTGCAGGGCAAGTATTACCAGCTTGGTGCCGAGTGCAGAGGTGCACAAATGAATTACAGAGCACTTTACTGAAAGCTACAGGCGAAGGTGAAGAGTTCAAACAGCTACGAATCTACTCTGGCCCTTGGAACAAAATGCATAGGTTCACAAAACAAACATCTCAGAGCGTGGGTTTCAACTAAACACACTGTGAGATGCAATGTAGACACTAGTGAGAATACATCAGCTATCCAATGTGCACTCATGTTTATTCCATACCTAAATCTGTAAGTGGTTTAAATTATTTAATATGTATCAAATACATAGGCCAAAAAAAGATCCCAAATAATTTGCCCTGAATTCTGAGTGCAATTAATCAACTGCTAATAGTTGGTGTGTTGTGGGTGATTTGCAAAAGATAACTATGTGAATTACATCCCATAAAAAAAAAAAAATCATCGGAATAAACAATATGTAAAGTCAAACTTTTGTGTGAGTCAAATGTTTCTAGTAGTTGCAGTAAGTTATGAAATAAATCATATCAAAGAGACTCCCAGAAGAGAAACGTGAACTTGAAACTCAAGTAAAATGCTGACTAATGTCAGTAAGATCCATTGAAACTGTTCGAAATTATTTATGAATAAATGAATAAATGATTAAAGACATTATTATGCATTATCACGAGCATAACTTTGTTTTGAAAAGTTCCACAGACAAAAGGAAGGCAAGTCCTACTTAACTCGCATTTATGCCACAATATCATGATTGCAGTGTTCTACAGATAAAAATACTGGGATTATATTGCCATATCTGACAAAACATGCATGATAAGCAATGTGACAGCTTGTACTGTGTTTATTCATAGTTGTTGTGTTGCATATGTTTAAATAACAATCTCAACCAATATGCGGTTCAAGATTTTATAATGTGTTTGAATGAGATGCTGCTATTGACTTTTTGCATAAGGTGGTGGAGACAAATCAAAAATATTTATTAGTTGTAAACTGTAAATACTATTTTGTATTTAATTTATTAAGTTGTCATTTTTTTCTAATAAGATGTTTTTAAATTCTTCATTCTATAAGATCCCTGTCACTAAACATCTAAAAATCTTCTTTAGAACAAATTCTGAATGTAATCTGGGCGCCTGTCTGTAATCTGGGAGGTCCTGAACCGTACATGAAAATTAAGTTTTTTTATGGACATCTTCCAACGTAACACATCGAACCTCATACAGTTTATCCATAGACTGTATAAAAAGAACTGCACACACCCTCAATGACATCACCCATATGTTTGGGTCATGGTAGTCTACATCTTGGCAGGAGCTGACTTCACCTACACCGCGGTTAACCCATAAATGAGCAAATGGGTGGAACAAACTGAGCCTGGCTGTGATTTGTAATATGCCTTCCTAGCTCGGCTAAAATACTATGGTAACGTTAATTCAAATGCAGTTGATTTAACTTTGTCATCCGTAACCTACACATTATACCGTGTCAACCACTACATTTCTTGTGATAAGTTAAGCTTCAACGATCCCAGTTAGCGGTTTAGATACAATGATGCATAGCAGACTTTAGCAAACCAGTTTGTGATATTGATAATTGATTTTTTTGGTACCAAAGTACCATAAAATAGCAACTATTTTAAACTTTGCAGAAAGTCACAGCTAAGACTGACTATGTACCAATATTTTATTTAGGTTTTCAAAATAACATGCGATCTTATGGATATGTAAAACCAAAGGTTTAATGTGACATACATCGATCAGTCATAACATTAAAAAACATTATACAACAATAAAACATTATGCTTGCCGAGGCAGCTTTGGCCCCTCAGGACATGACTCCACAAGACTCAACAAGGGGAGTGCTGTGGTGACTGGCACTGGGACTTAAGTGCCAGATCCTTTGGATCCTGTGGGTTGCGGGGTGGGGCCTCTGTGGATCAATCTGTTTGTCTGGCGCATTGCATGGATTGGATTGGAATCTGGGGAATTTGGAGGCCGGATCAACAACCTTGAACTCTTTGCCTGCTGAGCCTGATACGCTGCAAGCTATGGTGCCCTAGGAGTTCTGATACCTTTCTATCATGGCTAGCATTGACCTTTTGTCGACAGTTTGTGCTACATTGGCTTTTCTGTTCATCAAGCCAGGCAGGCTAGCCTTTGCTCCCCACAGGCATACAGTAGATGAGCCCCCATCCTACTACCAGTTTACTGGTATATAATTGCTAATCAATGTTATTTAATTCATCTAGTTGTGGTTCTATTTTTATGGACGATTGGTGTATATACAGATGCACCAAAATGATAGTCTGATAAGCTTTCTGTAAATCTCCTAAAAGTCAAGGTGTTGCAATGGCAGTACATCATCACTCACTCCCACTCATCGTCTATACCACTTAATCTTGTGTACAGGGTCACGTGGGGCCTTGAGTCTATACAAGGAGACTTAGGGCACGAGGCGGGATACACCCTGGACAGGGTGCCAATCCATTGCAGGGCACACACACATACACACTCTCACACTACGGGGCAAATTTGGGAACAAAAAAAGAGCCCAATCTGCATGTCTTTGGACTGTGGGAGGGATCCGGAGTACCCGGAGGAATCCCACCGAGCACGGGGGAGAACATCTCCATGGACACAAAGGTGGAAATCGAATCTGTCTGGGAATCGCACCCTGGCCCAGACCCTGGAGGTGCAAGGTGACAGTGCTAATCATTAAGCCACCGTGTCGCTTAGTACACCATCAAGAATGGTTATTTTATATGAGGCCTGTAGACTAAGCATCAGTCTCGCCTACAATCAAATTGATGACCTAAAGCATTAAATTTGACTTAATAGGCATGCAGATATTTGAAAGCATTGATCTGATTTAAAAGCTGTTGATGCTCTGAAGGGAGTGATGTGATCAAAAACCTGTAAATGCTCTAAAAGCCACTGGATGAGGATGGTGTCCTACATCATTTATCAAATGTAATACGTTAGCAGCTCACAACATAAATCATGCCACTGCCCTAGTTTGCTGTGTGTGTGTGGGAGAGAGAGAGAGAGAGAGAGAGAGAGAGAGAGCACAGGAATACAACAGACAAAGAAAGAGGCATGAGATAAAGAAAGAGGGTACAATAGTCTCTCTCTCCCTCTCTGTATACTGTTGACAGGGTGCTCATTTGAAGGCACATACATTTCCTAGAATTTCTTGAATAAGACTTTCTTTTTTTACCCCAATCCAACAGTTTGGAAGCAAAATCAAACAACGCACACACACTGCAGAAAACAAGCAAACAAATTCCATAAATCGATTCCATGTCAATATTTTGCAAGAAGCAGAACCTTAACACTTAACACATTCATCTACCAACTATTAAGAACAGAATCCACATGGGCATTAACTCACTGGTCACTAGGATGCCTGCTGTGCTAATATCCTCGGGTCACCCCAACTCACCTTTCTTGTCCCCAAAGAAGAGGGTTTGCTGTGCTGGGTTTGACCACTGGAGGGAGGTGTTGTCATTATGATCCACACGACAGGTCAGGTTGGCCGTCGATCCCTCTGTCACCGTCACATTCTGGACGATTGGAAACTGGCCTTGGGCTCCTGGGACACAAGCACCAAGAGAAAAGCAGTCAGGTGTGTGCACAAAGTGACCTCACCATAAAAAACAAACAAAAAACTCATTACTAAGAGTACCAGAGCAAAAATGTATAGTGGAGTGTTCTTCTGGAAATCATTCAATATGTTGCTTTCTTTTGAAAATCTGTGACACTGATGTTTGGCAAATGAGAAACGAGAAAAACCTTGACTTGGGTATACAAGGAAACCAGTTTGGAGTACCTGTTCAACTTTTAACATGTTGCCTAGTGACAAAAGGAGCTCAGCAATTGGCTTTAAGACTTGGAAGTTAAGCGTGGCAGCGTGGCTGTCTGGGGGGAAACTAACTGTCTCCTAAGTGCCCTTGAGCAAGGTAGTTTGTCCTGGTCTACATGATTACGGCACAGAAAAAAAATCATCTTGGACGCTGAGGCACAATGAGTAGTTCGCCGTGTGTGTCCATGAAGCGACTAAATAATGATAAAAAACAATCCATCAGGGTCAGTCCCTGAGACGCAGGTGTCAAGTTTTAACGAGAGAAGTGAGTAAAGCTTTAGCTCAGTTAAGAAATTATTCACAGACTGACATCTTCTGCGGCACCCCAGGGTTGGAGAACCCAATAATAAATGACCTTGCACCGACGCGGAATGCAGAGAGGAGAGATAATGAAAATGTGTGCATATATAAAGGAGACCCTGGAGAATAAGTGATAGATGAATAATCCATGTGTATTTATAGTGTGCGTGTCTCATTCCACAGGTCAACATCTATGCTATAGCCAGTCTGTAACAAGCAGTCGGGATATGTGAGAGATATCACACTGAGACAATAATGGACAGGAGGAATAGGGCGTGAATGAGAGAGAGAGAGAGAGACGAAGAGACGGTCATACAAATGTGCACCAACATCCTTGATAGAAAACTAGTGAAAAAAAAAAAACCTTAGGTGAAATGGTTACGTTGATTTTGAGGACACCATTTAGAGTCTTGGATCTGAGGGGACTATATAAAATAGATGTAAGTGTGCTGATAACGATAATAATCAGTGATAAGCTGGTGTAACGTGGACAGTGCAGAGCAGTTTTATTTTCCTTCTCTCCCATAAAGTTAAAATTCACTCACTCACTCACTTATCGTCTATACCACTTTATCCTGTATACAGGGTCACGGGGGCCTGAAGCCTAACCCAGGACACTTAGGGCACAAGGCGGGGTACACCCTGGACAATCCATTGCAGGGTACACACATACACTTAAATACTACAGGCAATTTGGTAACGCCAATTAGGTTAATCTGCATGTCTTTGGACTGTAGGAGGAAACCGGAGTACTTGGAACAAAAACGCCAAGCACAGGGAGAACATGCAAACTCCATGCACACCGACCTGAGGTGGGAATCAAACCTTGGAGGTGCAAGGCAACAGTGCCAACCATTACACGACCGCGCCACCCTAACATTTACAAAAAAGAAAAAACAGAGCTTGTGAGAAATCTGACACTACAAAGCCCTCTGTCTTGAAGACTCTCCTGTGGCAGAAAACTGTTGGAAAGCTCTGACACTCGAAAATACTTATATAAATGTTAATTAAACCTTTGCCAAAAGAAAGCCACCAACAATTGTGCATTTTCTGTTTACTAAGAAACCTCTTTTAAAAGTCACCTTTTTTTTTTTATTTTTAAGCCTAAATTATGTGGAAATTCATTATACAAGTTCCTGTGAATGAGCTGTTACTATAAGAAGAGTATTGTACAGTATTAGCATAAATATGCCTTATAGCCAGAACTAATAACAAATCCCATGTTGTTCTAGAAAATTAATCAATAACTTGTGAGAATTGCAACATTCTAGTGGTAAAAACCAGTTATAAAAATTCAAGATCTTTTCCAATACTCTCAGTAGGTCTGTCTTCTCCTCCATATTAAACAAACACGAGAAATATAGTAGAATAACACTGTCACCATGGCAACAAACTTCGACTATGGCATACTTGAATTCCGCTTAAAGGTATACTTGTAGACTTACAAATGTAAGCCTACCAAGTACTTCATCATATTCCTTATTCTCTCATACATGCATTGATCAAAGCATTAGTAATACTGTATAACTAAAAGTGTAAGAGGCACCTGATATTAGGGAACATTTAGAATAAGTTCATTATTACACATGATTAGTGAATACTGTGTGGAAATTCACTAAATTTTTAAGTGGAAAAACACTGAAATTTACACTATGTACCCAAATAAAGCTAAAGTCATATTAATGGGGCGAAAAACTATTCAGACATTACAAATTAACATTAGTACCTTGTTGCGAAGCTCTCGCTGGATCGTGTTTGGCTCATTCCTCTGCAAACTGATTACAATTTCCCAAGGTTATGTGGGTCCATATGTTTTTAAAATCCTCCATAAATTTTTTAATGGATTCAAGTCAGGGGATTAGCTAGGCCATTTAAGTCCTCCTTGAGTTGTTTTGGCGTACTGTTTGTTTGGGGTTACTTTCTTGTTTCGAATATCCACCTTTTCCCAGTTTCTTGTCCCACGAGATGGAATACTCTTCTAGTATGCTATATTTCAACATTGTGCGTAAGGTCTTCTTGGGATAATGCTCATAATCTGGCTTTTCTGTATTTTTTCAGCAAATGACTCTTGCATAGGACACTCACATGCTTTTCGCTGCTTATTGTTGCTCCTGTTGGTTGCTGCCAGGTTATGAGTGAATTTTTTATTCATGGATGTTTTTTTTGAGTTACAAGAGTGTTAAAAGGCAAAAAATACCTAATATTTAGTCATACTGTATTGTTCTGGTAATATCAATGTGATTTGAATTATTGTGCAAAACGCTATAAATCCATCTCTAACAGTTTTGTCCTAATTGATGAATTAGATAGCCATTGTTTGTGGTAATATAAATTTAAAAAATCATATCAATCATATACAGTATATAATCATATCGCAGCAAATAGGAGCCAGATATAAAAAGTCAAAATTTTGTTGCATGCAAAAACTTTTAATGACAATGATCGTTAAAGATGATAAGAAACTTTAAAGTAATGCAAAAAAGTTTAGTTGCAGTGCAGTACAGTATATCCTAAACACTGTCACTATCAGCAGCACACCATTATCCTTCTTATCTACCAGTTTGAATTTCACTTTTATAGCGGTACAGTGCCTTTTCATAGTATTTCCCTAACTGAACAGACTGCAAACTTCTTTTGGCATCAAAATTCTCCAAAAAGTCCACTAAATGAATTTTGTTCAATCAAAGCAGCTGCTGGTTTTCCCAGTCATTAGTTTTGCTGGCTTTTTTGGACATGTCTCCCTTTGCTATAACTACTGCGACTATTTATGACTATTTACTGTTGTGTAGTTCAAAGCTTTTAAATGGATATTTAGACGACTTGTTCCTGATAATACAAGAGGCGGTCATGTCAAACTGGAATATCTGACTGTGCAGAATGGCAAAGTAAAAACTATTTCTATTTTTCTATATGATCGCCTGCTACACTAATGCACTTATCCCAGCATTTCACTAGTGCTTGAACACTCTCATGGTAGGAAATCTCGACCTGCCCACTTCACATCTAAAACGCTGGCCTCCCAGGAACTCCTTTAATGGACCAGACATGTGGAAATTGCTTGGATCGAGGCCAGGACCATATGGGGAACGTGGCTGAGTTCCTGTAATGTGGATCGGTGTTTGTGAGCCACCTCAATGGGATCGTCGTTCATGGATGTATGGCCTTCTATAAAATGTTTGCACCATTCAAATGTTATACTGCATCTAAAAGTTTCCTCACTGTACTTTGCATCATCTTGTGTAAATGTCAATCGTTTTTATGCCTTCATTCATGAGACATTTCATCACAAGTCCTGGTTTGACTTGAATGCGTCTTGTACATCACATGTATGGCTGAGCTATTAAGCTGAGCTAGAGAAAGAGGAAAAACTCCAAATGTGTGCATATTCATGTTTGCATTTGTATCTGTTTAGGACCCATTATCTGATCATTCCAAATAATCCATTGGTTTTCTGTCACATTCCTGTTTAAACAAATGTTATAATACTGAATGCAGCATGACATTATGAAAGATTCATCTGGGTTTTTTTTTATGTTTTGCATTTATTATAGGTTAAGGTTATAACAGACATAACACACTATATACTATATATTTTATAAATGCAATTTGTGTAGTATCCAAATATCTATCTTTATTTCATAGAAAATAGAAAATGGGATTTTGGGAATAAAATGTTAAATGGATTTTCATATCCAGTAATAATGGATACGTTTCTTGCCTTATAGAATAACCAATATTTTATTTAATATGGGTCTTTTAATATGGGTTCTAGCTAGAGAAAAGTACAGTATGTGTATGAGATCATTTCCATTGCCCTCTTATGGTTGAGTATGAAAAATTGAGAAAAAACTGCTGCCAACTCAAAGTGGCTAATTTTGTGCTTATTCTTGGCCAGTGTCATTTTTATTTCAAGAAATATGAATACCGGATTTTGACTGACTTGCATTCTGCCAGCATTACAATGACACCTGGATCCAAAACAATTTCTACTATAAATTGATTGTTGTAGAATTTGATGGTTTTAGGGTGATATGCTTATTTGAAAGAAAAAAAAAAAGTCTGGCTGACTGTCCTACATTTCTGTGTCCCATCTGCCATATTTTGAGTCATGCACTGGTTGTTACCTAATTTGTCAGAATTAGATAATGGCCATTTTAAACAGCTAGCATTCTTTTTTAACAATATATTCATGCAAGTTTGGTGGTATATTAACACTAGGTGTTGCTTTTGCTTGAAAAAAGAGGCTAATGAACCACACAGCACACATAAGAGCCATTTTCACCTATGTTGACACCAGTGTCGAGCTTGACTTAATGAGCCTTATACTGAAGAGTGGCGGCAAGTCCCTCTAAGGAGGATGTGTCATTTCCAGCGCTGATTAAACTCTTCCACAGAAACAGTGGGAGTTAAAAATGGAAGAAGGAAAAAGAGAAAAAAGTGAGGGAGAGCAGTATCTATGTTAGTCTAGGTAGGGAGCATGCATTATTCATAAGGGTTTTGCGTGAAGCATTGCCTGCCAGAAAGTGTCTCTTCCTTCTTCCGTTCCTCCCACCCTTTCTCTCACTATTCTTCCCTCCCACCCTGTTACTCTCCCTTATTCCCTCTACTACTCTCCTCTTATAACTTTATTCTCTCTCTCTCTCTTTCTCTCTCCCTCATTACTGGTGGGAGAACTTCCAAAATGTGCAAAGCTGTCATCAAGGCTAACTCGGAAGAATAATCTAAAATGTATGCTATGAAAAGTGTGGTCAATATTTCATATTTTCTAGCCTTTACTTTTATTCTAAAATGCAGAAAATGACAAAAAAAAAAGTAAGATAGGCTAGGTGTATTCAGCATTCAGATATCAGGCTGGAACTGCATTTAGCATGTAGTGTCTGACTTGAAATACAACATTTATGATGCAACCTGACCTTAAATATGCATAAAAACTTAGGAAACTTTTAAACCTCATTTACCAGACCTGAATACTAGCATTCAAGTAACCCGTGAAAAGAAGAAAAAAAAAAAACTCATTATTGCTCAATACTTTGTGTTCATACACGTCATCATTTAAACGTCTTGAATGGACCACTGATCTCGACTAGCTCCAGCAATGCCCAGAGCAATCAGAGCAGGGCACGGCTGTTGTAATGAAGTAGAATTTTACTCTACTATTGCCTTGAGCTGCTGGAGAAAAGCAATTAAACATCACAGAGGGTTACGCAAGAGATGGAATAATGGACTGACGGACACCGGGGCATTGAGGTCACGCTTTGTGGTCCAGGCATGATCGTGGGCTTAATACGCCACATTAGGCTTACTGTTCTAATTTGCCTGTGCCTATTATTGTGACATTGTTCAAAAGCACAAAATCAAAGCTCTGGAGACTATTCCCGCTGCTCTAGGGGATGGACTAAAAGCTTGGGTTAAAGCCCAGGTCTTTCTATATGCAGGAGAAAATGGGGGCTTTTTTTTAGTATTATCTGGGTGACCGACATTCCTGCTTCTATTTTCTCTCTACTTGTGTACATAGACTATACGGTGTGTTTGAAGAGTGATGGGAGAATTTGCATGAGTTTTGTCGCCCTTCTGTCCCTGCTGCGGTGCTTCTCCTGGGAGTCTCGGAGCATTGTGGTGATGTGATTAGAACTGGCATATTCCAGTGTTTGCTTAATTGAGCAGTGAACTAAGTTCTTCCGCTCTTCCCTCTAGCCAGGCCCGGCTGATTGAGATGGGCCTCCCTAGGGACCGGTGCTGTCTGAGGGGGGCCATAACCCGACTCCATCGGTGTGTGTGTGTGTGTGTGTGTGTGTGTCTCACTCTCCATCCCTCCTCTCACTTTAGCCTTCACTGTCAATCAGCTCATTTCTGTTCACTATCTCCCTCTCACTATCGCATGCTCTCTGTCTCTCAACTCCATGTGTAAAATAAGCCCCCTGCTCTCCTATATCCTCAACAACTGTTCCACAGTGGGAGAGAAAGACGGAGACAGGCTGGGAGGAACTGTGAAACAAGAAAAAAAGTTGAAAACAAGAGAAAAGCAGAGAGGGAACTATGTGGGTTTTTTTTTTTTTTTGGTACATTTATAATGAATGCATATTTTTGCATTGATGTACAAAAATATATTGTATGGTGTAGTCATGGTTTCTACTTTTCACCTTCACAGTCTGTTTTAAAGTTTTGACACCAAGAATCTGTTATATCAGTTGTCACATCTTTAAGAATTTACTTATCCTATGGAAGCGTCACATACCGTGCATTTTCATAATGGACTATTTTTGCCACATTTTCAAAATATTAATTATATGAGCTCTGCAATATTTGTCAACCAAGGCTGGCTCCATCTGCATGACATGTTTGATTACTTCACTTTTACTTATTACATTTCCTTGTAATAAATGCTTTCCTCAAGCTTTATGAATAGAGACATGTGAATACTTTTTGATAGCCAACTTCTGGCCAATGAGTTATTGTGGTTCTGATCGAGGGCGTGTATTTCAGGAAACCTTGAGAAAAGCGTAACTAACTGGAATGACTTATATATACAGTATAACAG
Source organism: Leiocassis micropogon (assembly GCA_028565275.1). Lineage (NCBI taxonomy): Eukaryota > Metazoa > Chordata > Actinopteri > Siluriformes > Bagridae > Leiocassis > Leiocassis micropogon. The sequence goes on along the minus strand of JAOVVA010000009.1, from coordinate 5,369,196 downwards.
CTACAGTATGACTGTTACAAATCCTGGGATAACTTGACTTATGAATATAAATTATTATAAAATGGCCTTAGATGTACACTGTATGTCGGTTATACATAAATAAATTGATTTTCTAAAAAATGTGGAAATCTAGGAAATTATCATCCACGCTATCGATAGAGATTAGGCTAAAAAATGCTGCAAAAAGCATAAGCGATGTGTGTGTTTGTGTATATGTATGTGTGAAAGAGAGAGAGAGAGAGAGAGAGATGCTGGCCTGCACCTTAAAACCTGGACACCGCTGTAACCTTTCAGAGAGGAGCCTGAACAAGCTGACCTTTAGCAGGACTCTGTAGCTTTGCCCTACCTCTGCAAGACCCTGCAGACTGCCCGGGGGAAGACAAGCTTCTAACCTTTAGCCTGGTTACACACATATGCATGCTCACAAACACACCCACACATACACATAATACAAGTTAAGTAAAGGTCACCTTTAGGATCAGCGTGGTTTACTATTTAAGATTTGCTAATATGAGGGAAGTGGGATAAATAATGCTGCAATGTTTACATTTGGTACAAGCAAGATGGCATTTTCTTATCATGCATATCAACGAAACCAAGTGCCTTTTCTGCAGTCTGCCATATGCTGGTCGAAGGAGCTAGATGAAATATTAATTTGAATCTAGCTCAGCAACTTCATCCCCTTGATTAGCTAGGTTGGCCCATGTGGGGGAAGTTATTACAGATTTGAGACCCCAACAGACAGGGACATGGCCTCGGGTGTGCGAGGGCTGAGGCTGCCAACCCCATCCTGCGAGTGGCCAGATGTTTGGAGCTGTGTGCCAAGGCCTGGAGAGGAAAAACAGATGGCATTTGGGTGATCTATCCCATCTACCCCCTTCCAGTTTCAACAAACACAGCTCCAGACAACTACGTATGCTTTCGACCCAGACCGTTTATTCAAAACGTCAGTGAGAATGTCACAATAGGACTGATGTGAGCTTAATAACTTTCTTTCTTGTCCCTGCGAGGTGCTCCGAGATGCTGTGAAACACCTTTCTCCGATTTGGAGGAGGCAGGCAGGGGGTAGCTGTGGGACGTAAGCTTACCTGTCCTTGATCATTTCCTTCCCCCGCAGAGACAGGCTTTTCTTGGGATCGATGGGGTAGTTAATGAGGACGGCAGGGCTCTCCGTGGTGAGAGGAATCGGGTTGCTTGTTATGCAGACTGAAACTGAGCCGCTCTCGTTTTATATAAATTCGGAATTATTGCGGCTCATAAAGCTTCTCCATTCCTATCTCGTTTCGCAGTCTCAGGTTACAGCTCCATTCAGGTGTCTCTGCAGGTGGCAGTCTAGATTTTGATTCGGCACCAACAACAAAAACAACTAAATCACTATGGAAAAAGTATAATATGGTTGTTACCTATACTCTATTTTCTTCTTCAGGCACCATAGTGTCAGTAAGCATTACCACAGTGCTGCGCCAATTGTGCAATTTCACAAACTACTGTAGATGTTTGCATAAGTATTCACCCCTTTCAACTTTTCCACATGATTACTATCAACAATGTAATTAGCTGCATGCTCACCTGTATGAAATTAAAGTGTCACATCATCTCAGAACCCTGCATACCCATGTCCTCTATGTTAGAGGACATAACTAAACAAATAGCATCATGAAGGCCAAAGAGCGATTTGTTAACCTTTCTCAAACTTTCTTGAACATCTGGTAGAGAAGCATTGTATAAAAAAATATGGAACAACCATTACTTTGCCTAGAGGAGGGCATTAGTCAGACTAGAAACCAGAAGGACAAGGGCAACTCTGAAGGAGCTGGAGAGATCCAAAGCTCAGATGGGAGAAGCTGTTCGCAGAACAATCATAGCCCAGCCACTCCATAATGCTGGACTTTATTAAAGAGTGACAAAAGAAAGCCCTTTTTTCCTGCATAGGGTAAAGGAGTCCTATTAAATATGAAATTCCATGTTGGGGAAAAAGTTCGGATGAGATCCATATCTATCTTTTTATCCTTGGTGCAATAATAGCCCCATGCCGACCCCTACGCATGCACACACACTTATGGAAAATAATAGCCTTTTTTTAGCGTTTATGTATGACATATAATCCCAATTAAGTTGAATTCAGTATCATGCTGTACCACTACAAAAATGTAGAAAAGTTCAATAGGGTGAACACTTACACAAGGCACTACGAATGTTAAATAAACCCATTTTGACACTAGGGTTTGATAAACAAGCGTGGAGATAACATTCACTAAGTTAATTATCGATGTACACTTGATCTGAGCATTTTATTACTGACTCCTAATTGCTAACATCTGCATTATTGTTGCCTAATTAAGAGTTTTCCCAGAATGCACCAGCGCACAGGGAACCAACAAACATGGAAATAGCGATGATTTTCCAGGGTTCATTTTGTGAATAAATTTAATTACACCCAGGAAACGCGACATGCTACTTCCAGACACGAGGCAGGACACACATTTTAAGAGACACTGTAATTTTTGATTTAGAGAAATCTAATTAATTTCCAAGCAACAAATGCACTGGCATCAGCACTTCGACTCTCATTTACACAATCAGAGCAGTGCACAGCTGTTCCTGCCACTGTAAACAAACAGCAAAATTGAGCAGTTTGTTCATTGTAGTGAGGCTGGCTATCATTTTATTATAAAGGGAGGATCAAGGGAAAGTGAGATAAAGCTGAAACGAGCTGAACCTGAGCACTATCAGCCCATGAACGCACACGCGCACACACAGACCTGCACAAATGCATATGCACAGCTACACACCCACTCATGCACACAGATAAACCTGCCATCGCTCTCTGGTTGTTTATTGAATGACTGTGTGTTTTTCACACTTAGACTGCACACAGGTGGTTGTGATTACTTTAGCGTCAACTGCGACTCATACACCCAGCCCACTTTGCATCTAACAGCAGGTCATTTCAGGTCTAAAATGCAGGTGATGTGTTTTTGTTTTTGCTGGAACAAATATTTGTATGCATTCATTTGAGATGAAGTCAACCCAGGAACATATAAAGAAAACCTTTGCATTGTCTTTCATAATGGATTTCAAATGCATACGAGGGTGGTTGGAGTTGTTACAGGTGACAAATTGAGAACTAAACTATATTTTATATATTTTCATATTTCTGTATATATGTATAGAAACAGTCACATAGAACTAATATGAAAGTCCAGATGTACAGATAGTTATAAACATGGGCAAAGGGAAAGGATGGCCTAGTATCTCTAATTGCAAGACCATCATTGCAAGATCATCCATGGTTATAACATTACTATAGTCCTTCAATCTGCCTTACCATGAACACCACATGACATTAACTCAAGTCAATGCTGGTCACAACAGAAAGTCACCAGAACACACAGTGAACTACATCCTGCCACACACAAGGTCCAGCAGGCAAAAAGCCCAAGGTCTCCAAACTCCCCAGATCCCAATCCAAGCAGGCACCCATGGGACGTGCCAGACAAACAAATCCACTCCAAAGACACCCCACCCAGCAACCCTCATCTTGCAAAAAATCAGCTGCCAACATTCATGTCTTATGGAGTTGTGCCCCCTGGCACAAGGGGAACCTACACAATATTGGGCATAATGATTTGTGCTGTCCAGAAATGTCATGGCTGATCAATGTGTCCATCAGTAACACCTACTATACACTCACAAATGGTCTGATGTCAAATGCAGGATGTACAGTATTCCCATTTTACACCCAGTGGGATCAGCTCGGAATCAAGCATGACCCTGACCAAGATTAAAACACTTTCTAAATAGGAATAAATGATACATTTTTTGAACGAATCAAAAAAATTATGCAATTTTAAAAAGATAACTATGAATGATTAAAAAAAACATGGATAAGCACACAGGTAGAGAAGGGAACCATTTACAACCATAGTATGCAGCATCACCTCCATGAGTATGATGAGTTCCCTTTTGAGTTCGATTCCTTTCAAGGTTTTCTTTTTTTTCTTTGCCACTATTTTTTCTGGCTTCCTCATTAGGAATAAATACGAGAAATGAATTCTAACTCTGATTTATTTTCTTTACAAAGAGCTAGGATATCTTGCATTTTAAAAATAGTTTTGAGGACTAGTTCTCCAGACTTCCTGAGGGAAGAGGTAGTTTTTGACCCTCATTTTCAGTTCAGTCCCTGTACCGTACCTGAGCAATTTCAGAGGAATGTTTTGTTTGTTAAGCCATACAGTGATCTACTATATGAATCAGACACATACAAAAAACATCTAACTTTTTTTCTTTGAATCTTATCTTTAAGTATTTAGCAGCCTGTTACAGTAGAATAAATATTTGGTCAATAACAAAATTTCATCTTAATACTATGTTATATACCCTTTGTTGGCAATGACAGAGGTCAAACGTTTTCTGTAAGTCTTCACAAGGTTTTCACACACTGTTG
>JAOVVA010000009.1:5347057-5361464 GCA_028565275.1 Leiocassis micropogon | reverse complement strand
ATGCCACATTGAAAAAGGTTGTCTTTTGGGATTGGCCCCAATATAAGGCACACCTGTACACAATGAGACCATTACATAGAAAACACAAAATGAGGTGTGTCTATCACCCCAATACAATTGCCTCCCTATCCCAAAAATGTCTAAAGTGAAAGAAACACCGTATGTACAGTATGACATCCACTAAGTCTCTCACAATATCCCTAACTTGTGAGTAGTGTATATATATTGTCACGGCGTGCACCTGTGATGGGTGTGTGCCCAAATCTACTATCGCTCCTCGCTCACTCCATAGGCTCCCTAGATAGGCGGCACCCCCTTCTGCAGGCATGCAAAGGGACGGAGCCGCCTATTCGGGCCGGCTGGCGATAATTAACGTTAATAGGATCTCGGGCTTGTTCCGCATTATAAAAGCAAGGCGCGGAGTTTAGTCCGGGAAGTACGTGATGCAGTGGAGCGTAGGAGAGTGGCATGCAAGTGGGGCGATGTGACGCACCCCAGGGACTTTAAACAAGGACACTGGAATTCCGCCCTTTGATCTCCACGCTGAGGACAGCGCGGGAAAGAACTGCGAAAGCTCACGCGGCATCTTCACTCCCGCACCGAGTCCACCTTCGCGTCCCCGCCGCCGAAGAGGAAAAGGCCGCGAGGAGGACAGCGTTAAGGCCCCCAATCCCAGCCGGGAAAGCCGCCCAGCTGACGGACGTCAGCGAGAACTCCCGCCTGAGGCCATGCCCACAGAGAGCTGGGAGGGACCAGGCCGGCCATCGACAGCGAGAGAAGCGCCGTCATGAGGGAGTGTGCAGGAGCGCTGTCTCTGCGTGCGTGTCGCCAGCTGTGTGCCCGCATGCCAGCGTGGCACTGCCCCTGGATCTGCACGTGCACAATCTTTCCTTCCCTTTTTCCTGTAAGACCTCGTCCCATGTCCGTGCTTCATGGTGTCGCCTGTGCAATTAAGGTCGAACCCGTTACTATATGTACTATAGTTACTATACATTACTATAGTATATATACTATAGTTACTATACATTACTATATATATGATTATTACACTGCACGTTATATATAAAATTCAAAATCAAAAAAATAATAATCATAATAATATACACTGCCTGGCCAAAAATACTTGTTGATTCAGAAGGGTCAAATTACTGGCATGCATCAAGCATTAGAAAACATTAATTTACTAGAATTCAGTTCCAATGCCTCATTAAAATTATTGCGTTATTAAACTTTGCTAAATTTGCGAGGGATCATAAAGATTGGACTTTGGAACAATGGAAAAATCCATATGGCCTGAGGAGTCCAAACTGACCTTATTCCAAAGTGATAGATGTGTTCAGGATAGAGAAGAGATGTGATCTGGGGCTGTTTCAAGTTGCTCAGATCTAGGCTCAGCAATGTTATTTGGCAATAAAATTAAGTCAGCTGATGCCCTAAATGTACAGAATGACCAGGTTATCATTTATGTTTTTTTTTTTTTCTTCCAACATTCGGATTTAAGGGTGTTATTGAGAGCATGAGGCCTCATTTAGCCATCTGAATTGGCCAACACATGATCAAAAACAGTTAATTACAATAAAGTAGTGTACAACAATTTTTTTCGGCCAGGAAGTGTATTATGTCGCATAAATGTTGAACTCTGAATCACTGAATTTTGCGAGTAAATAGGCATATTTATATCTGTTTTATGACCCTTTTAATCCGTCTTACGTTAGAATGTTAGAAATTTGTAGCAGTGTATTGTATGTCTTGTATATCAGCATCATTAGATGGTTAAAATAAGATATCTGCCATGTACAGCTAACTGAAAATACAGAAAAAGCTAGGCATTTGGAGGGAGGAACCGGCGATTAGCACTTGTAGGAAGTAACCCCAACATGAAAGGTGCTAATTTTAAGTACGATTCCTTTTGACATATGGCATGGCAACACAGCGAACAGCCGCTTTACAGCTTTAGGCTCCTTGGTTTGAATCGTAGCCCAGGTTGCTGTCTGTGCGAAATCTCACAAAAAACCTCAACATCCTCCTCCACATTCAGACTTTTTCGTGTTTCACAGTGTGGCCACTGAGGGGTTTGACAGGTGGATTTCTCAGCACTCAGTTTCTTGAGGAGATGACGGTTTCTGCTTTCTTTATGAATGTATCCGTGTGGGATTTTGCTGAATTCTCCAGTTTCGTCTTTCCTCCCAAATACAGTACATGCTGGTATGTGGATTGGCAACTCTAAACATCTGAATGACTATGTGAATATGTGTGTGTATGTGGTGGCCTTAGGTGAACAGGCCTCTTACTCAAGGTGAGTTTCCACCTTACAACCCTGTGTTGGCTTTTAATCTGCCATTAACCTGGCCAGGATTAAGCAGTCACTAAAAAAAGTGTATGAATGAATGAATAAATTAATAAATGTGTAGCAAGTTACATCACCACTATTTATGTACGATAGTTCTCTTTGAATTTCCTTAGTTTCTCAGGTATTATTATTATTTTTTTTTTACCATTCCTCTGTAATGAAAATATTGCATCCGGACAGCCATAACATAACAATGGGAGCAGTAAGTGTCTAGTGGGCTGTATTTTCTATGATCCCGGATGATTGCGTTACATTATAATATAATCACTCTCTGTTCACAACATGGAGTCGACGCAGTCGTAAAAGCAATGGAGGAGAAAAAAAGACACACTTTAACTTCGGTGCAAAGCAATTTTAAAAATGCTGTAAAACAATAATCAAAAAGACAGTATACACAAAGCATCCATTTTTTTCGTTTCGCAAATCGCAAAGCGTTTCCTGTCTGAGGGAGGGTCATTGAGATGCGCACCATAATGCAGGACTGAATACAGCAAGAAGCAGCAGTCAAACATCGTGGATTCCAACAGGAGGCGGCATCTGCATAGAAAATCATGGACATGTGCATCTGGACTAACATCGCCGTATTAGACGAGCGCTGAGTTTGGAGGAAAACAGTACTTGATTTTGGCTCCAAATTATTATTATTTTTGGGAGGAAGACAGAGAAAAACAGACAGTGCTGATCTGGGCAGTAATATAGTCATAGAGGAACACCTGTAAAATATGAAATTTCCTCAGTAATAACCATGTAATGTTATTCCTGCCCAGATTGGATGAATAAATATCTAATTTCACATTCCTAGAATGAATTTCACTCTATTCCAGTGGTTGTAATTCGAGAATCAATATTATGTTCCTGCACATTCCATATTTCCATATGTTTCTCCATATATATATTTTTTGTTAAAAGACTGAATTGAGTGAAGAAACATTTGGCCATAAGAATGGCATCTTTGGACGTACATAAAAATCTCTTTTAAATGCTTCTTAAGTGTAATGATCACTTGCACTCACTCATCTGTATCACAATTTTGTATTATTAACTTAAAGCACTAATTTTTCTCCTTGAGTGAGATTCTTTCAATATATATATATATATTTTTTTTTTTACATTTTACCATCCTGCTCCACATTCTGAAACTTTTTTCTTGTTCAACAGTGGGACCACTGAGGGGTTTGACAGGTGTATTTTTCACCACTCAGTTTTCAAAAAGATGACAGTTACTCCTTTGTTCATGTAACCCGATGAATTCCTAGAACATGAAGTGGTCTGGCAGCAAACAAAGAAATCCAAAAATTACACAAAAAAAAACCCATGATGCTATTTACTGTATATTGCCATAAATTATAACACAAGTGCTAATACGCTGCTTGATTTTACGGCATGCTGTAGTGCCCTTTGCAAAAGTGAAGCTTATAGGTGCTAAGAAGCATAATAAACAATGCAAGGTGGAAGTCATGATGAACAGAATGAAAGGCTTAGAAGGAGAGGGATGACAAACGGAATGGATAGCTGCATGGAACTCTGGGTAGTGAACTTCAGTCCTCCCGCTGGTCTCTGTGGGAGGAGAAGGCAGCGTCTGGCAGGCTTGTAGAAAAGATAAGCGAGCTATCGCTACACAGTTTATTGGGACCGATGTCCTACCATTAATCAAGGAGCTGGAAAGATGGAGCATTCCACTCACCTTTCACTTTGTTTTTCGTTGCCGCCGCTGGAACAGCAGAGCACAAACATGGGGGAAAGGGTGAGAACGGGTGAGGAAAAAAAATGGAGGAAGAGAGAAGGGGAGAAAACAATTGATTAGAGTAAGCTACACTTCAACACTAGCCATCTAGCATACTATTTATTCTGTTCCACAAAACTGATTATATAAATAAATATCTCTTCAGAGCGTGGTGCATCGTGTATTAGATTTCAAGTACGAAACTATCGGAGTGATTCCATTCACAGATTTCCCATAACTCACATCTGTGATTGCATATAATTTAATTTGATGAAAATCTTGTAAATAAAAGCTGAAAACTAACACATATTTATTCTATGGAAATAAAATAAGATGCAATGCATCTGTTCCACTGCTTCAACAGTGTCAATAGAATTGTTTTCCTGACAAGCTTAGTTGGCCCGCGATTGTTCTGGCAAAGACATGGAATAAGAGTTGCGGTGTCAGACTGCCATGGTGGAAAGGGCATGACAGCTCCGGCAAACAATGATGCTTCACTGTGCTATTAGCTCCTGATTGGCTATTGATCACAAACAGCACTCCGCAAGAGCCTCCCAATTAGCAATGCACCGCATGTCTTTGATGCTTTCATGGGAAAACACGCCTGAGTAAACATTAACATAATTATGCCATTTGATCTTTTGATCTGTTTGTGTGGCTGTCGTTTGCACCGTCCAGACTTCCAAAACGTTCACTATGTCAGTATGAAGACAATGCAAAATGATTTTACTCCCTACAAACTTATTCTGCACAGAGCAAGACGCTCCATGACTAGATCCTGAATAAACTAAAGTATGCATGTACAAGTAAGTCACATCAAATAAAAGGATGACACCGTAGTCATGTTATTTATACTACTTTTTATATTAAGATTGACTTAATCTCAATCATCAGGCTCCTGTTGATCCTCTCTTCATGACCATCACGGTTAAAACATAACTAAAGAGAATGAGGACACTATTAAGACTTAAATAAGGTTCTTTTGGGCATGATACAATGACAGAACACCACGGCTTATAGTCAAACACAATGAGATACATTAGAAACTTCATTTGAAAAGGTATACTGGTGCATCATACTGTGTAGCACATTATAGATTGTACTTGCTTGCTGAGATTTAAGGAATGTACACACATGTATTCATAGCAGTATTTATGATAAGAACTCGTAAATGTTGTATTTCCTACATTAATTGTATTTTATTTGTCTCATACAGCATATGTGGCATCAGAAACTGAACACACATAGGCACGTGCTCATACACACACACACACACACTCTCTCTCTCTCTCACACACACACATTGTTTCAATAAGATTCTCCTCACCATGTGGACTGGTGCATTGAATGAATACCAATAGATCTACCAATTTTGTAAACCACAGAGCGTGAAGAATCTTAGCCAGTCCCACAAGAAAAGTCGTGCTAATCATTTTTTTCCCCTTCTACTTCAAATAGGATGGAGAAAAAAAATAACTATGTAAATATGTGAAAAATTTAAGTAGTGTTATTGTCACATTCCTCCACTAAGCTTTAAATTGATGAACGCTTGACTAGCACATTAGCGTATGCATGCACACATACAAAAAGAAGGAAAATAATTCCTAATGTCAGGAAACTACAGTACACTAGAAACTACAGTACCCTGGGGTAGTGGTGGCTTAAATGATTAAGGCTCTGGGTTACTGATAGGAAGGGTGGGGGGGTCCTGCCCGAACACCGACAAGTTGCCAACCTGAATATGCTCCAGGGGTGCTGTATCCTGCTGTATCCTGGCACTAAAAGTGGTTGGCTGTTATAATATTCGTTATAAAACCCGATAAAGTGGTTGGCTGTTATATCATCTGTTATAAAACACGCTAAAGTGGTTGGCTGTTATAACATTCGTTATAAAACATGATAAAGTGGTTGGCTGTTATATATACATATATAACAATTTATATATATATATATATATATATACACAAATAAAATACAACTTTGACATAGTGACAAAAAAAAGTACAAACATTGCTAATCTACAGTGTTGGCTAGCTAGTAGCAAAAAGCAGTAGCAGTAGCAGGGGTGTGCTAAAACAAATCTTTAGGCTAACCAACACAGTTCCATCAAACAATTTCATTTTTTCATTTACAAGACCTGCTACTGTAACTTGTTCTCACAAGTGTTGCCTGTGTAATTACATGTTCTTCACAATGTATAAATATTAAAGGAGTGAGCTTGAGGGAGTGTGAACATTTAGTTAAGAAATACTGAGTCCCATGATAAGTCTGTTCAAAAGAGTCTTTCTGACATACTGTACAGAAAAATATTTGGATTTATTATTCAAATTATCGAACATGAGCTATGTATGCAAAGAAGGACTGAAACTAGCTGCTTGTAGACAAAAAGTCAATGTTCTTTTTGAAAAGCAATCCTATTTTAACCAAAAATACACTAGGAGTCAAATATCACTATGATGCCTTTGTTCTATTTATTCACTGAGCGCCTCAAGTAAAACAGTGAAGCAGTTTTTCTGCTTAAAGGAAAGTTAAACTAAAGAAAAGAAAAGAAAACTATACCTTAAAAATCAAGCAAAAAAAAAAAAAGACAAAACAAAATTATTTCTTCAATGCAGTTAAAGTCTGTCTCATTAAAGAGACTCCCTTCTTAGCTTTTTCATATGTGATAAAACAAAATCATTTCTTCATGTTAAAGTCTGTCTCATTAAAGAGCTTCGCTTTTTTAGATGTGAGTCAGCCTACATGTCTGACCTCCTACTTCTCACTTCCTTAGTTTCACTCTTAGGCCTAATTTATAGGTTTTGTCAGCTATGAGCTGCTGAAACTCATGAAAGTCACGTAGCAGCTATAAAATAAGCACTGCATTTACCTAATGACTAAGTACAAATCAGAATATCAAACGATATTAGCAGAGTTTTTATGAAGTACAGTATTTTACACTTACTTAAAGGAAGAATTGTTTATATTTTATATTGTTTAATTATTTTATGAGTTAGATTTATGGGTTAAAACGGTTTTAGTTGTAATTTTGAACCTTATTTTTCATTATGTTTGTCTTTAACAAACAGTAAAAGTGTATAATATAAAAAATTGTCTTGTCATCCTAATGTTTAAGAGATGTATGTACAGTATTTTGTCTAGAGGGCTGCTCAAGTCTTCTGATTCTGTATTATGGACATACAGTTATTTAGAGTAAAAACAACATTTATTTGTTCATATAATCCCAGCTACACTAATGCAAATATCCCATCAAGGTAGAACGTTTTCTGAGTATGCCAGAGCCATGATCAGATAGCCGGCTTCACTTCGGAAACATTGGCCTCCCAGAAACATCAATGGCCAAAACATGGGGAAATCCCTGGGAGTAAGGCTGGGATTGTAAGGGGGATGTGGCAATAACTTCCAGCCAAGTGGTGTTCGTAACTTGGTGCCAACTTACACAAGTTGGCACTAAGTTATTCATTGATTTTTAAGGATCAGGCAATCTACTTGGTGAATGTTCAGGGGAATGACTGTGGTTGGCTCCAGCCAGCGTCATTCACAGACATACAGCCTTCTTTAAAACGTTAGCAAAATTCCAATTTTTTACTGCAGCTAGTCCGATTTTGACTTGAACATCAATATAGTATAGTACTTCATATACACTCATATGCGGCTTTAATAGGAACACCAGTATGCCTGGTCTTTTATGCAAGTATCAAATGTTAATGAGATCATCATTCTATGTAAATGAATATCATATGACAGCCATAAGAATGCCCTAAAATTAAAATAACAAAATTTGTATTTATAATGTTTGAAACACAACATCTTCCTTCTAGGACTTTTTTATGAAAGTGTCATGAATGTGCTGATGGTAAATACAAATTAACTTGCAAGATAAACTTATATAATTAACATAAATTTTTGATTGACCTATTCAGAATAATAATTGATGTCTGTTTTCCCTGGCAGTTCTGAAATAAGCCTTTTCGCAAAAAATATTCAGGATTGCTTTATAAAATATTTATACAGTGTTTGTGAATGTGATATGAAGGCATTATGGAAGTAACACTCAAAATAAAGTATTACTGCAATTTCCCTAGGAATCATATATCTTCATTCACCAGGCATACAGTAAGTTAAACTTAGGCCCTGTTTATAAAAGCCAGAAAGCGGGTAGAGAAAGGAAAGGAAAATAAAATGACAGTTGGAAGAGAAAGCGGCCTGAAGGAGGACAGATGAGACGGGAGATCATGGGAGAAGAGAGTCAGAAGATAGTGAGATGAAGGAAAGGTGAGACGAAAGACATGAGCAGAAATGATATTAGGGAAAAGATGATGGCACAGTAGGAGAATGGCAGAGAAAAGGTCCTTTTGTGCCCTATAGCCAGAGAGGTGACAAAGGTCCCTTGTAGATCACCCTGACACCTTCCTCCATCACCTGTGGCTGATGTTACATTAAATAATTCACTTGCTCTCTATTATTGATGTGGTGTTATATTCTGATCAAAAGGTGAGGACATAAAGTACCTTACTGTAGGTGACCATTTCTAGCACTGTAAATTAACACAACCTGTGCATTAAATCAAACTAAAAAATATCCTTGCTTCCTATAGCGCCAACACATCTGCACAGGGATATTTTGTGGTCATGGATTTAAAAATCACTAACTCACTTAATAGTGAGGATAAACTTGGATGTGGGCCTGTTAGAAATAACCTAGGCAACAATTTCTAATTAGAAGAACACATTACAAGCAGACGATATCTTTAAGTATTTTGGCTGTATTGATTAATATATTATTAAAATCAAAACATAAGAAAGCGCAGAAATAGATGCATCATTTAATTTAAAAGGTCCCCTATTTACCATTGCTTTAAAAAATTAGAATAGGTCTCCACGGTCCGCCAAAGTGTTTCTGTGCGTTAATGTTCCAGCTGAAATATGTGTCTGATTATGCATTTTTTCATATTACTAATCCCCTTTACTCCACTTCTCCTTCAAACATACTGTTTCAGTGTCTATGTACAGTAAATAAGATACTTCTGAGCCATGCCTCACCAGAGAACAGTAGAGCTGATCAACAAGCAATGGGAGGGTATCTTCTTATGTGAGGTCACAATAGGGTAAAAATCTATTTGGCTTGTTTAAAAAAGGACAAAAAAAAGGGATTTTTTTTTTTTTTTTACTTTATGTTTCTGTTTGCACATGCAAACTGGAGAAATGAATAAAGAGTGAATTTTGCATAACAGGACATCTTTAACTCAAGTTGTTGTCTTAGAGCTATTTTTCCCCCCACTAAGGACGAAATACTAATTTTAGCATGACATGTAACTGATATTTAACTAAAAATATAATTTCAGGTTAGGTTATAAGAACTTGAAGTCTGTGACCATTGCTTCCACTTTTAGGAAAAGTATATTTGTATATCAAGTTTTGTATGTTTAAACTAATTTAAGGTGCAACCATAACCATTACGATCTAATCATTGACACTAAACAAATGTTAAAAGTATACTGTTACATTGTAAAGATAAAAAAAAGTTGTATCAGACAGAAATTTTACACTTTACAAGTTTGTTTTGTGAGAATGATCAGATTCGGTTCATTGTTTATTTTAGCATCGAAATCGGTTTACAGTATGTAAGTGATTCTGTAAGATTGTGTGATGAAAAAGAGAAATAGTGTCACCTGTGCTAGGAACACCAAACACTATAAAATATTAAGAGAAATAGTGTCACCTGTGCTAGGAACACCCAACACTAATTACACCAATAATGGACACTGTCACAAAGCAACTTTGGAGATATAAGAAAAGATTTAAATAAATACATTTATAGCTGTATTAACTAATCCCTAATGAGGCAATGATGGCAAGGAACAGGCTCCTGAGATGACATGAGGAAAATCCTTGAGAGGAACCAGACTCCAAAGGGAGCCCATCCTCCTGTGGGTGATACTGAATACCATGACCATAAATAAATCCCTTCTACGGTATATGTGTGCTATATGGTCAAAAGTGCTATTGTATAACAGGACATTTATTTGACATGTTTGAGGTTACTAAATGTCCACTGATGGAGTCTTGGGAAACAAACTGCTCAGGGCAATTTCAGCCCTAAAATGTTCAAAGCAAATCACTGTATGTCATTCACATTTGTGCATTTTTTGTCAGACGATCAGGTTGGAAATACGGTACACTTAATTTTACCTTAAGACAAATGGAGGTCATTAAAAAAAAACTCTTTGATGAGGGAGATTGAAAGACTATGAAAAAAATCTTCTTCTGAAAGATCATTTTCGCATAAGAAATCAACAACTGATGAAGCGAATTATAAAGTACATAATGTATACATTTATCAGTAAGGTCTCTTCACATGGTTTATACACATTAAAATACATTTCCATGCATCTGGGACGTTTACATGTTCATGCACCCAAAACTCCATAACTCATTCTTTACATGCCTCACATCCCAAATGACTCAGGCCATCATGTTGACTCGACTTGTTCTGTCTCTGATGCTGACTCACTTTTCCTGCAGCTAAGAGAAACACTCCACTGCACCCTGACTCCATTAAACTACTGCTGCTTCACTTCATAAACAAGAAATCGGCTAAAAATAGGCTGTAAACTCACCCAGTGGAAAAGTGGAAAGACAGCTGAATTTATAAAGCCTGTGAGGAGTGTTCATGATAGATTACGCAGATAAAGAATCTGAGAAACTCGTTGACTACATCAAGAACTCAGGCCATAGCAGTGGGGAGGAAATGCATGGATATAAAAACTCACCGGTTACTTTAATAGGGATGCTTGTTCACCTGCTCACTCATGTATATATGCATTTATCATAACTTAATGTGGCAGCAGTGCAACACATTAAACCATCCACATATACATCAAGAGCCTTAGGTAATACTCACATCAGGCATCAAGCAAAATAGGGGAAAATGTGTGACTTTGACCACTGCATGATGTTGGTGCCAGACAGGCTGGTTGAAATATCTCAGAACCTGCTAATATCCTGGGATTTACCTTCACAAGAATTGCTAGAGTTTACACAAAATGGTGTGGAAAAAAAAGAAAGAAAAAAAATACAGTGAGCAGCAGTTCTGTGGGTGGAAGCGCCAAATTGATGCGAGACTTTAGAGCAGACTGGTTCGAGCAGACAGGAAGTCTATGGTACCTCAAAAAGGCACCCGTTGCAACTATGATGAGCGGAAAAGCATCTTAGAATCCAGATCTTGCTGAAGCTTGACGTGGATGGGCTATAACAATATAAGACCGCATCACTCCTGTCAACCAAGAACAAAAATCTGAGGCTAAAGTGTGAACAGGCTCACCGTATTTGAAGAACAGAAAAAGACAATGCGATGCTTTTTACAAGGTTAAACCAGGTTGCTAGGTTAATATAAGCAATTAATTATTGCACGAATGAGCAGGTGTACAGGCTTTCCCATTAAAACGGCTGGTGAGCGATTTATGTTAATTTCTAACCCTCCTAATTCACTGACACTTCCTGGGTGCTCATGTTGAGCAACAACAGCAGCAAACACCAGATGCAAATGCCCCATCCAGAACAAACTGTGGACCTTTCGTCAGCTCTCTTGTGCGTAAACTAATGATGCGATGGCACACAGATGGCCAAGAAACAACAGAGCAGAAACAACTGCCCAATTACTCACCGCTCCCTGAAATTGGACTATGGACTATGTGTAAAAAGGGTTGTAATTTCCACACGGTTCATGGTTGAATGTACAGACGCTCAAATTAAAGCAGGCAGTCACAGTTTGCACTTTAACTTTATAATTTATTGTTGAAGTTGGGTGTACTGGCATATGCAGCCAAAACAACAAAAGCTGCATCACTGTCCAATTACTTACACACTTCCCCGTGTGGGCATTAGTGCACTTTTAACGCTCCGTTGCAATATCCCATCTCCTCGCTCCTTTGCTTTGTTCCTGAACCGTTTGAACAAAGCGGCATTAACGTACCAATGTGAGTTCAGAAGGAAAAAAAAAGCTATTGCTCTATGCCCCTTAAAGCCTCGGAGGGGGAGATGAAGCAATAGGGCCTTGTTGCTAATATCCTGCTTGTGCTGTTTCACGATGGTAATTTGACAGGTTAGCATAGCTGCTCGTTCTCTCTCTCTCTCTCTCTCGCTTTCACTTGCTCTCTCACTCTCTCTGCTATGGCAACAGAGTGTGTGCATGAAAATAAATAGCATAAAATCAAATGAAATAACACAAAATAAAATCAGGATGAACCAGCGCTTCAGGCTCATTAGCTCGGTGCTCTTGTGGGGGCAGCGGTCTAAGCTGGATGCTAAATGAGACAATAACATGCATGGATCACACACAGACATGACACCGAGCGAGTCTTCGCCATTTCAGCTATCAGTGCAGAAAAATACAGCCCCATTATGAAAGCCCATCCTACAGTATTTATAGCGAGATCTGGAACGGAAGAGCTGCTCGTTGTTCTGCGACAGAAAATATACTTGCAGCACAGCGCTTTATGCAGCGGCCTGATAAACACAGTAATGGCCGGATGAAGGCAGAATAAAGCATACGCCAGGCAGGGGAAAAAAAAAAGCATCGCACCTCACGCTACGGAAATGCGAGCTGATGTGTTTATCCTGGTGCTTATTCACTGCGTGTCATACATCGGCCAGTTGTTTAATTTAACATGGCGTTCATAAATATTCTCTTTCTCTCTCTGTCTGTTTGCATCTGTTCCTCTTTGCCTTACTGTCACTACCTCTGTTCCAACCTCTCTCTCTCTCTCTCCGAATTAACTGTAAATACTGTGGAGATACGGGAGTATATATAATGGTGTAAATGGTCCTCAGATCATTGTGAAATGCTCCGTAAATCCAGGTTAATCCTAGTTATTTCTTGTAAACACCACAAATGTCACAGCTCCACCACAGTACGCTCAGGGAACAAGAGATTAAAGTCGGCTCTGTTGGGCATAACACCGACTCTTCCTCATAATATGCATGGCTCCGGAAACTCACTTCACTGCTAAGCAATTTTGCTAGCGTTAGGACGAACACCTGTGGTAAAATCACAGAATACAGCACCAATTAACAAGGAAAAACCTACCAAGCCCCATCTGTGATATACCCTGCTATTCCAGTTCGAGTAGCGTACATCTTACAAGCAGCAAAGTCGATTTCGAAAACTGTTGAATTTGACATTATGTCACTGTTCCGGAGGAAAAGAAAAAAAATGAAAGAGAAGAAACCCCCCCAAAGCACAATAAGCTGGTAATCACACAACTGAAACACCAGCTGTCACAATTAGCCTTTATTATGATTTTACAAATGGCTTAACAAACCAGACCCAGGAATGTGGTGTTAGCAAATTGCAGCGAGAGATAATTGTTATTGCCTAAATCAGTCACACACAGTATTTCTATGAAGCTTGCATGCTCGTAATTCTTTAATAAAGGGCTATTGTATTCATTGTATACACAGTACATAAAAATAAACATAATGATACAGAATCAAAAGCAGGACATTGTGTGTATTTGATTGCGGTTTCCATAATTAACTTTGATGAAACTGACTGAAATCACTTTAGTGAAGTATAATCTGTCTGAGGGTAGAGCTGCTCGTTTAGGTGTCTGTCCTCTTCATTATAAAAAAAAAAAATCAACATTATATGTGTGACAGTTAAAATCAGCCTTTCAGACAGGATTCTAAATTGTAAGCAGGTTAAGTGTTAATTATATAATTATTTAAATTTCCCTTGGGCATATACAGTATACACCACAGCAGTTCAATTCTTTTGATTGTGCAGAATAACATGACACAATTATGAGAGTAAAAACTCCCTTTATGTCTCTACATAATCCCCTAATGCTACCCTAATGCACTTATCCCAGTGTTTCTTTAGTGCTTGTGTTCCATTGAGTTTTCTCAGTACGCCAGAGCCATGTTCGGAATGCCTGCTTCACATCTGAAACGCTGGCCTCCCAGGAACTCCTTTAATGGCTTAGAGCGAGGTCAGGACTGAATAGGGGATGTGGGGAAACGTCTATCCGAGTTCCTGTAATGAGCAATTGGTCTTTGTGAATGTTTGTGTGTACAGTTCCTACAGACTGATGCGTCTCTTCCGCAAGCTTTTGGCAACTTATGCATCAATTTTTAAGGATCAAGGTTCCACTTGCCAAATGTTCACAGGAACAGCAGTGTGCTCTGAGCCACCGCGGCCTCCATCGCACAGATGTACGGTCTTCTTTAAAAAGTTTGGCCCTCCACAGTACCTAGTTGGATAGATGGCTCCGTGTTTAAGGTTTGCTCCCTTCTTCCAATTCTTACCAGAGAAAAGCAAGACTTTAATACTGT
>JAOVVA010000009.1:5319502-5341670 GCA_028565275.1 Leiocassis micropogon | reverse complement strand
GGGGTGGAGGGTGGAAGGCCAGAGGCCTCTTGATTAGATTTGATTAGTTAGATTAGATTAGATTAGATTAGATTAGATTAGAGTCAACTTAATTCTCCCTGTTCAAAGTACATGTACAAAGCCTATAAAACCACAAGTTTGATAATGCCTATTAATGCTCATGCTTTTAAGCAATGGGATGTCCAACACGCTCATACGTATGAGTCTGACGGTCAGGTGTGTAGATGACTTTTATTCATATAGTGTATGTCTCAGAATGTAAAAATATTTTATTTAAGTTAGTCTTATTTTTTTATCAATTTTAACAATGAACATTACTACAAATCAGCTTTGCTGAAATATATAAATATTGGATATAAATTGTAAATTGTACTTATAAATCTATAAATTGTAAAGAAAATTCTGACCTCATTCAATGATGATGCCAACAGCATTAGTAAAAATCCAATTAAGGTTTGTATGCATACCAATGTATGTTACCTATTTTGAGAACTGGCTTATTATATAAAGTCTTTAATTTTCATAGTTATGTGTACTGTTTGTGTGAGACGCTTTATTTTCATTTCCTGGGAGTTTCTTTAATGTATCTTGTTATATAACAATAATTTTTTTTTTTTTTAAAGAAAAAGAAAGAAACCCTATCCTCTAACATAACATAATTTGTTATGCAACTTTCATAATTTGTGCAACTAGTCCTTGTGATTAGCTTGTAAACTGCATGCACAAATAATCAGGTTGCCCCATACATACATTATGTAGTATACTTAATAACAGCTGCAGTGTGAGACTGGACTGTCCACAAGGATATGTTGGTAACACTTTTCTTGTGAACACCAACAGATGCACTATCAAACTTTGTGCTGACAAACACCAAATAAGATGAAAGAAGTAAAAATAAAAAAGACATCTATTTGAGAGCAGTATCATTGCATGGTTGGTTGTCAGACAAATGACCCACCACAGATTCAGAAAATCAATGTTCATGCAACAGGCATGTATCTGCGTTCCTTTTTTTTTGGGCATCCCAATTATATGTGATGCCAAAGAGAACCCTATTGTACTCAGTCTCCTCAGATCTACAGAAGGAAAAGTGTGGAAAGAGGTTTTGCGTCAAATAGAGGTAACACAGAGCTAATGTCAGCCTGTCAATATTTCATAACAAGCCCTGGCCTCTCATTTTCAAACCATTTCTTTTATTCCTTTTTTATCCACTGTGCACTTTGGGGGGAAAGTTGCTAACAAAGACTTCTGAGCCGCGTTTTGAAGCTGGACGAAGCTCCTGAGGGAGCGCTCATCCTCTGTGACCGGGGAAATCGATGGTGATAGGGTGGCATTGTGAATGTGTGCAGTCTCCTTTTTAATGAGGAAAGAGAGAGAGAAAGAATCAGAGGAAGAAAGATAGATGTAAAGGAAAGTCAGAAAAGAGGGCATCATGGCAGGGGGGGGACAGTTGTGGGAAATGAATCAAGCCCTCTATATGAACCCCAAAAAGAAACCTGAGGAAATAGTTACACTTTAGCTGAAGGACCTGGAAGAAATGAGAGAAAGAAAAAAGAGTAGCGATCCTATAAGATATCATGTATGAAGTATACACTGGCCACTTTAATAAGAATATTTATACACCTGTATGTCTGGGATTTTCGCTCATATCAGAACAGCCTGTATAGTTAACACCATATGGCAAAAAAAACAACAACATGCAAATAAAAGCATTGTTGATATAAGGGATATAGGGGAATGCCCAGATGATTTTCAAAAAAGAATATTAAACTGCTCAGAAATAATATTAAAGCCACCAACAGCTTAAATGAATAGCACTAACTATCTCATGTTGATGGAACCTGTCAAGAGGTATCTCCAGCACAAAGTCTAAACAGACAGTTCCTCAAAGTTGAAGTGTTGAAAGCAGAAAAATTGGGGAAAGTATAAGGATCTGAGAAACTCTGACAAGGGCCAAGTTGTAAAGTCTAGACAAGTCAGAGCTTCTTCAAACAAGCATAACTTGTGGACTTCTAGAAAATGCAGTGGTTTGTAGTGGTGAACCAGTGACAGGGTCATGGGCATCTAAAGCTCACTGATGGTTGAGGAATGCAAAAGTGAGCATGTGTGGTCTGATCCCACAGTTTACCATAAATTTGCTTAAAAAGTCAATACTGGTCATGGTACATGCCATATGAAGCTATGTTGTCAGTCAGGTTCCTGTACATTAGGTACCTGGGGAAGAGATGGCACCATGATGCACTATGGGAAGAAGTCAAGCCTGCAGCAAAAGCAATGTAGTATTCTGGAAATTGTTGTGCTGGGAAAATTCGGGTCCTGGTATTCATGTAAATTTTACCTATGTTGTGATTTTTGCAGACCAAGTAACTCAATCATGGCAACAGTATTCATATATAGTGCCCTCTTTTAGCTGGATAGTGTGGTTTGTTTAGGAACTGTTTGAGGAGCATACTACAAAGAGTTCAATTTGTTGGCTTGCCCCAAAAAATCCCCAGGTCTCAATACAATCAAGCATCTGATCCAATGAACATGTGATTCCCATCTGTAATTTACAGAACTTATAGAATCTGCTGTGAACATCTCTAGACATCACAGCACACCTTCAAAAACTTGTAGAGTCCATGCCTCCACCATCCTCTTTGACGGCCATTGGCCAAGACAGTTGACTTACCAACAACGCTGCAATCAGATCAATCAAGAATAAAAGATTCTGATCCCCCCCCAGAATAATGACAACACCTATTGGTTCACTACTGAGTCCTTCCACATGAAAATGAATAATGAGGAGGAAATAAAAACCCAATCAGATAGTGTAAGTACAAAAAGATTTTGAATGTGGTATAATACTCACAGCCACTTTATAACACAAAAGAAGCAAGGGCGACCATGCAAATACACAGACCTGAGATATTGAAAAAAGGTCATCTCTTCTCCTGCAGACATGCTAGATTATATCTACAAGCAGAATCTCTTGAAGCGTTATGCAAATTTAAGCATAGCTCTGTGCCTGCTTTTGCTCTTGCCAATCACCGTTGCATCAGGGGAGTTTCTCCTCTTTAAAGTTAATGAAACATACCTGTGCTATACAATTTCTCAGGAAAGATTAAATGCCCTTGCAATGATCTTGCAAAAGCAGATCACTGAGCAGAAGGTCCCTAGAACGGTAAACACGGAGGACATACATAATTGAGGCTTTTGCTAAAGGCAAAAACAGGATGGTTCAGTTTTGGCAGAATGAAGAAGTACCACAGGGTAAAAGCACACTCTTTTTTGTTCATCACTATTGACTTGTAAGTTCATTCATTTCTTAGATTACTCAATGCTTGAACGCTCCAAAGTTTTCTTGCATGACCATTTAGGTATGGGGCGCCTAATACTAAAATTTTACTAAAACGGTAGCAATCTCTTATCCCTCTCTCTGTCTACACCAAATGACAGTTGGGTCAGTGCTGCTTCCAATCTCTCTATATTATTCATGGAACAGACATGGGGTTCTCTCACCCAGGAGTAGGTTTGCAGCTTGCACTTCACACATGCTGTCCATGCATCAAGCAAAGGTTCGACAGAGCCAGTTAGCATTGGGCCAACAACACAGAGACCCCAGGGCTTCCAGCATACCGCCGGAGCTGATTTGAGGTCAGAACTGAGGTCTCATCGTCCATCCAGCAATGACATGTAGGAATTCTGATGCGTAACAACAGCCTCTATGTTAGTTATATTATTCAAGACTTTCTCGATATGCGACATAATTCAACAAAAAAGCCCTGTGATGAACGTGTATAAGATTTACGGATATGCGTCACCTCCTTCTACTTCTCTGTAATGTTTGACTTTATGGTGCTTTGAGATTCAATTAAACAGTAAATAAAAATAACAATACAAATTAGGTGTGTTGTCCACAATGTGGTGGATTGATTAACTCAGTGCAAAGCATTTACTATTGAAACCCTGTGTTTGTTTTTAATTTCACTTTATGAATGAATGGTACATCAGGCCTTTTTAACAATTTATATTTACATTTAGTGTTGGAAATGGACACTTGCTTTCTATCTTTCTCGACATTATAATACAAAAGACCCCATAGTGATCTTAAACTAAAAAAAAAACTTACTTGCTGACATAATTACTTACTTTTTTATTCTCTTTATTATTAGATTATGTAAATTATGTACTGTACTACAGAAATGATAATGTATTTGAAGTAGTGCATTGATATAAGTCTATTATATGAATTTTAGAACTTTGTCATCCTGTTGTAGCAACTTAATCAACCCCCACTGACCAATTAGATTTAAACATCCATTAACACTCATATACTTGCATAGTGTAGTTCAAATATATGTGCTATGGTTTAAGTGAGTCCTGGTGTGCAGGTGCAGTGGGAGTATCGCTGGTTTAATGCAAATAAAGCTCAGCAATTGTCCCAGACTTAATTTATGCTTTTAGCGCTCAGCTGGACACCCTGGCACTTCCACCACTGCCCACTGATCCATCCATGTACTTCTGCTGACATCTCATATAGTTTCCTATCTCCAGGCTTAATGCAATTTGGTGGGCGTGCTACCACTGTGTACACAGCACTAGAGACTTTAGGGTACATAAGCTTTCTTCATTAAAACAATATTTGCAATGTAGTAATGAAAGGCGATTACATTAATAACATATTACAGTACTTTTACCGCTTCCCTCTAGTGCCGGAAAAAAGTAGCCCCATGTGGTCAGCAGTAATTACAACGAGATTTAGCGCACATAATTGCAACTTTACAATAATTTGAATAGAACCACTATTTCAGCCTGCTACGAAGCCACTACGTTAATTGTTGGCTGCTGGTCCCATCACGTGGTCTGCCTTGTTTCTATTACACTGGGGATTTGTGGATAATTCACAATAATACATCCTTCATTATTAAGGGTTTTGCAGAATGACACAATTTTACAGAAAAGGCTGCATTTGTATGGTACAAAGGTTAATAGTGTTATAGAGGCAAAAAAAGTATTAAGTTGTATGGAATAGACAAAGACACACTTTTAAAAATTGTAGTATCAATTTTTGTCCCAGGAGCTAAAAACGGCTCAGAAATCTGTTAATAATCTGATTATTAGCTCCAACAGAATAATAGCATTGAATTGGAATAGAGTAAATTGACCAATTCCAAAACCTATATTAAAAGAGGTAGGCAATTATCTTAACAATTGGCTTAACAGAATGATAGTAATTATGTAAATCTTTGAGTTCACACTAATCTGTGTTCAATCTGTGCATGTGCATTTTACATGGCAGGTGCAAATCTTGTGGAAAAAATACATAGTTCATATTATGTTTTGGCCTTGAACATCGAATTAAAAATTTGAAAACATAGTTAGCTGCTTATATGATACGCGCAGCAGCCTGCAAAAAGCTTTTACGTGAAATTTGACATTTACAATTTTCTTTAACAGAAATATATATATTTTTCCCCTCAACGTGAAATAGATTTTCTGCATTTTGAAATCTGGTTACCCCTGAAAGTGTAGAAAATCAAAAGAAATCACATTTAAAGACATTTTTAAAGATGTTTCATCTAAAATCTTACATTATCCAACTTATGGAAGGTAAATTGAACAATCTCATTCAAATGAAATGAGGCAGGTATTCGAATGACACTTCAAATCATGATGGCAATGGAAGTGAGTAGGATATACAGTATTAGGCAGCAACTGAACATTTTTACCCTAAAGTACAGTATGAGGATTTGAGTGACTTTGACAAAGGCCAAATTGTGATGGCTAGAGTACTGGGTCAGAGCGACTCCAAAACTGCAGCTTTTGTGGGATGTTCAAAAAGTGCTACAAGGAAGGAAAACCCAGTGAACCGGCAACAGGGTCATGGGCTGCCAGGGCTCATTGATGCGCATGGGGAGTGAAGGCTGGTGTCCAATCCAATAGAAGAACTATTGTAGCTCAAAATGTTAAAAACTTTATACTTGCTCCAATAGAACAGTGGCAGAACACACTGTGTTGGTGGAAAAAGTGGGAGGAAGTGTTGACTTACTCATTATTAGGTAGATGGTCGTAATATTACTGGGAGAATTTCATGTGTGGTTTCTCAAATTCCGCTCTAGTGGTTGCCATACTGCCTTACACAATTATCATTCAGCTAGAATTAAAACCAGCTTTTAATATTGATGGGAAGATGAATAATGTAAATCAGTGTGTATGTTTTCACTCATTCTTAATAATCAATGTGTCTATGCCAGATCTTGGATGAATATGAATACCGGATTTTACTGCTTTCAGAAATTCTCATTGTCTATTCAGTAAGGACATTTGGAGGACACTTTGCCTGAGCTGGACATCATTTAAAACTTGTTAAGAGCACAGGCAGTGCTGAACTAACGCTTTGACAGGAGTTGTTATGGTAACACTGACACCTCACACATGCACATAACGTTGATTTGGAGTACATGCAGAGTGTGAGAAAATGGAGAGTGACAAATGGATATCTCCCCCCATTTGTTTTTTCTAAATTACTATTTTTAGGGCTCTATAACATCTGCATATGTAAGACTTATAGAAGTCATTTGTAGTCCCCATAAAAACACCATTATGCAAGTATAAATAAGCCAGGGTCTTAGAATACGAATAGGAAAAGACATGGTACTATATACAGTACAGTATACAGTGGAACCCTGGACAGTGGTAACTTGGACTGCAAGCGTTTTGCAAGACGAGCAAAATTTTGAAATAAAAATTTGTGATCACAACTGAGCCAATGGTTCTTCTCCCCCTTGCGCTGCGGGATTATGGGTAATCGTATCCCATGCTCAGTATCAGTGTGCGTACATCACTCATACGGTCAACATCCATGCGTGTGTGTATTATAACATTGTGACCACGTGTGTGTGTGCGCGCAGGTAAAGCAAAAGCAAGTGTCATTACAGAGGTTTCTTGTTAAAGATCCAGAGTCTCTCTCTGTCAGAAAGCAGAGATTTCGTTAGTGTTCAGTTTTGTGGTGGAATACTGTGAAATACTGAGGTTTGAAAATCAGAAATGTATTTGGACCAACTAAATAATAAAGTCCTTTAAAAATCATAATAATAATAATAATAATAATAATAATAATAATAACAATTAAAATTTAAATAATAATATGACTTATAATGATAATCATCATCATAATAATAAATCTGTGGGAAAGTTTGTACTAGAAGACTGAAGACTTTTGCACAGTAATGTACAATGTCATGAGCCTTTTTTTAGAAGGCAGAATCAAGAAATAGTACTGTGCTCTGAAAATAGCCCTCCCTAGAATAAGATGGGTGTAGAATCATTACAAAAAAGAATGAAAGGCTGGCTAAGATTTAAAGGAAAAATCCATCTTGAAAGCCATTTTTTGGTTGTGCTGTATTTTTCTTATTGCCGTGTGAAATTATGTGTGAAATGTAACATGCAGACATTGCTACCACAGTTATAAGGCTGTAAACAAAAATATTTAATAAGCTCAAACATGAAGGGATAATAATAAGATTTTGCTGTTTGCGCCTATAAACATGAACAACAGCAACGTTTTCAAGCTCAAAATTTCCCAACTATATTCAATGCCTGATAATGTGAAATCCAACATACAGTGGAAGTAAATAGACCAAAATGCAATACAGCAATACAAACCTAATGTTGTACTGAGTTACAGCAGGTACTTGGATACTAAAGTTTAGGGTCTATAAAATGACACTGATGATGGCATTACATTGGAGTGATGCAGACGGCCAAGATTTGGAAGATGATCTGTTTGAGAGAGCTGGACAGTCTATTTAGGTAGAGCTGTAAGGGTTATATCCCTACTTGTAGCTACTGTAGTGAATATAACAGGAAGGAACTTAAACTGCAAGAAAAAACAAGCAAACCTTACTTTTATCTGTAAATCACTGAGGATAGATTTTTCCTTTAATATCTATACATCATTATACCAGACTATTACAGAAAACAAAGCGATTTTGCTAGTGTGTTCATTTAAAAAAAAGAAAACACTTTCAATGTGAAACAAATTTTTATCACCATCCTCATTTGAAAAAGTCAACAGCCTTATTGTGTTCTCTCGTTTAATGAGATTTGACCTCTGTCTTTCTCTGTCACAGAGCTCTGATTACATGCTCACAGCCTGGACATTAACTCGTCTGGAACGTCTAAACGCCCAGAGGATGAACCCTAAACATCAAAATCCTCTTGCAGTTTTTTTTATTTTTTTTTACCACAACCTGCTTCTTCCTCTGTGTCCGATTATTAGCATTTTATTAAAGTGCAAATTGGACACACATAATTAAACATTAATACCTGCGGAAGAACACTGTACCATCTGTTTGTGTCCGCTTCGCTCAGTAAAACACACTGAGGTAGCGGCAACAAAACTGCCAACGCAATACGGCACACGATGGTGGCCTGAAGAGTCCATAAAACTGTTAGAGGAAGTTTCTAAAAACCTGAGCTATATTACCAAGGTATGAGGGTATGCTGGCTATTAAAATGTCTCTTCCAATTTATTACCTGAGACAGAGAGAGAGAGAGAGAAAATAAAGCAAAAGAGAGAGTGAGACTGGGTGAGATATAGAAAAAGCACATGTGAAACAGAGAAGAGAGATTAAGCTAAAAGCGGAAGTGAAAAGTATGAGTAATTAAGGTATTGTATAAATAAAGTCTGCTGCATTTGGCGAGCTGCTACACAGACAGCAGGGCTATAATGATGATGGATGGCTGCATTACACAGCTGGTATTTTACACTCAGAAAGGTCTCCATTATGGCAGGTTGAGTGTGTGCTGGTATGTGGTGTGCGTATGTGTGTATGCGCGCACGTGCACGCTGGGCTCATGGGACCTGCACTACCTCTCTGGGGCCTGGCTGGAGAGCATCTGCTCCATCATTTCCACAGCAGCAATGTTTTCAGTACGGTGTAAGGAATCTAAATGAGCCTCAGGCCTAATCACATGCCTTCATCATTGAGCCTGGTGGCATATCCCCTCCACCCCCTTGAAATGAAACAAAATCAATTAGCATTAAAAAAGCAGCCCCTCTACAGCAGAAGCACAATAGTGAGCGTGTGTGACGGATCTCCGAGCCCCGTTTAGCGCCAGCCGCCCTGCAGCAGTCACTCAAACTGTGCTGTGCGGGCCATCTAATGCTCGCGATAACGCCGACTCATTACGATGTCATATCCTTCAGGACCGACTTCCTGTCAGCACGAACAAAGCCTTGACACCCACTCCACAGTATGGGCCAATCAAATTCCTCGAAAGTGAGCAGAGGCCGTTTTTATAATCCCTCGCTGTATAGACAGCTCTTGAGGCTGACTGACAAGGAGAAAGAGAGAAAAAGGGCACGGAATATATAATCTAGAATACATTATGCACACAAGTCTTAGGCTCACATCACTGTCGACACATTCGGATGAAACTTAAGGCGAAAACTTTAAAAAGTTCAAGCTGATTTTAGACAAGGCACAGCGAGCAGGAGCAGACCTATTACTGTACGTCCTGGACGACTAGCAGAGGAGACGTGCACAGGCTCAGTGTTGATACTGCATTCTGTCCCACCGAGTCAAGGGCACATTTTTGAATTTTTTCTTTTTTACACCAAACTTACTTTGAAGCATGGGTGAAGAACAATGCACCCTGCAATTGGCATACTAAATGTGGGCTCTGTCTGTTGCATGCAAACATAATGAGGCCACAACGAGCTTTCATCCGCTCCTGCAATTAATGACTCAGATGGAAGCCGCTTCTGGAGTGGAACAAGGCACAGGAAGCTCTAAGTAAGGAAGGAATAGATTCCTGAGAATGTTAGCTCAAATGAGGACGTTTTTTTAGAAGTTAGTTTTCAATAGAGTATTCCTTTTCCTTTGATAAAGTGGAATACTATCTGGACAGCAGTGCAAAAAATTATATTAAAAAAGGGCAAAATTTTTTATTATTATCATTATTAATCTGTAAGGATATATAGAATTAATATTTTGTTAAATAAATTTACTTTAAAGAGTATGCAGTCTTGCACACTCTGTATTACAGTACATTAAAAAAAATCAAATCCCTTTTCACTTGTCACACTGTTTTTTTGTGAACCTATTTGAACCTACAATGTCTACTAAATTGAAAAACCTATGCAATATAGTGTTGAGAAGTAAGACGCTTCTTAAGAAACCACTTTAAACGTGAAAAAAAATCTAATTAGAGATTCTGCCCCCCCTAACTTAATGTAATCCCTTTTATTTTATTAAAGGAGTGCTGCTAAGAACAGCAAAACCTTTATATGTCAAAATATGTGGAAATAATTCTAGCTGTAATATTTGGACATTTCACTTGATCTTGACTCTATTCTTATCTTGACTTGAAAATACTGAGAATAGACCTGTACAATTGAAGGCAACATGAGAGCATCTAAAAGAACATGCTCAGTAAGGAGATGATGATATAGCCAAGGGAGGTGATAGTGGACACACATGAGAATATAGACAACGTAAAAAAATAAAAATAAACCTAGGATCCCGTCACGCCAAGCCAGGTTCCTACTACGTCCACAAAAAAATTGAGTGAAAATTGATGATCCAATTCCTTACACCATCACTGCATTGTCACGGTAGTTATACCAACCCGCCGAACAAAATGTCAATGATAAGTGCCTGGTAAGCGCGTGGTGCAATCTGATTGGACATAGTAATAATTCAGTTTGATCTCACTGGACCTGGTGAGCGCGGTCATGTCATGTCAGGTAGGAAACAACATGATTAGTGATAAAATTGAAGATGCATTGAGAACCTGACCATGGCTAGGAAGTAGTATGAATTTTTGACCTCCATTTTGACCAAATCTCAATGCGTTCTTCGATATTTTAGGAACGCGATGAAAATATCCTGGTCATTGTCAGGTCCTAAGGACCATCCAACATGGCAATTTTCAGCTACTGAGAAGCAAAGACATACTGCTTAACATTGTACATACTTTAATTAATACAGCTAGTAAATCATGTATTATGTACAGTAAATAAACAAAACACACTTTCCAGGCCGATCGAAATTAAAACATAACGCAAGATTGTCCCACTAGTGATGACAGTTGCTACCACTTCATGTTCACTAGAGACTAGCAGTGATACATGTAGGGCTGTTAACAAATATTAACAAAGCAAACTCTTAGTCTACTAAGCAGGCATGTTTTAACTCTAATATAAGGTCATCTTGGCTAATGATAGATTATTGCAACCTTTCACGAAAGTTCATGTTCATTAATGTTAGTCAAGGTTCTGTGGTTCAGTGTCAAGATGCAGGCCATGTAGGAAGCACGCAGAGCATTGTCTAGGATAAATGTCACTGGGATTGAGGATGTCATAATAGTACCTAAAGGAATGATGCCTATTTGATCTTCAGAGGCTGCAGTACTGATGATAGTGAAATTCAGTGTTTTAATGACATTTTTAAAATAATAAATTAATAAAGATTATTTGTTATTTTAGGCAATGAAATTGCTATACAAAAACCAGCATTTAGTATGAAGTTCTTTTTCTTCAAAGCTTGTTGGATCCGGCTGGGCACAGAGTGAAAAAGACATCTGCAGGACTCCGGTGTCACTTGCTCAATCCACACCTGCTTGA
This sequence comes from Leiocassis micropogon, assembly GCA_028565275.1. NCBI lineage: Eukaryota > Metazoa > Chordata > Actinopteri > Siluriformes > Bagridae > Leiocassis > Leiocassis micropogon. The sequence goes on along the minus strand of JAOVVA010000009.1, from coordinate 5,330,056 downwards.
TTGCTGCTTGAAGAGCATGAACAGAAATTTGCCACAGAAGTTTGCAATTCACTTGAGAACTCCCTAGTTTTAGCCATTTTTCAGAAAGTTAAAGTCTTGCCACATATTTGTTCCATTCATTAACCAAACCAGCTGATACTAATTAGCACAACTCTTCAGCCAGATAGGCTCAAACTTATAAATGACATCACCTGTTTTGTGCACAGGGAGCACTCTAAAACATGGCATGTTGTTTTAATACTTTTGGTCACCACCTTATGCAACAGGAATTGAGTTCCCAGTTGGTACAAGACCGGCAAAAAAAAAAAAAAAACATGGCATGAAGATGAAACTCAGTCAAGGTCTGCACATTTCTCTCATTTCATTTCACACTGCCGACCCTTTACTAAGGAGATGCAGTGCTGGCAGACAGAGAGAGGAATTTCACTGCTTTTGTGAATGAGATAAATGGGGAGCCAGCATACCTCACAGCTATGTAAAAAAGTGAAAATGGAAGAAAGGGGAGAAATCAAAAAGAGGGAAAGTGCATGAAAGGGAAGTGAGAAGGATCGGAGAGAGGGGAGCAGACAGATGGATAGATAGAGAGCGAGAGGGAGGGGCTCGGAATGAGTCATTTCTAGCCTCCGACTGCAAGGCTTGGTAATGGATGTTTTTCACGGCTGTTAGGAAGTTAATCTTGCTGCATGCTGACGTATGTAATTGCTGTTGTTTGTCAGAGAGAGAGTTACTGAACCTTTAAGAACCAGAAAAGGCAAAGAACCCCTTTTTTTATGCAAGGTTTTCTAAAATAAGCAACACTGCACAGATTAGGATCTAGGCATTTTACTCACATGCTACCATTATAGGACAGAAATGGGATACTTTTTCCATGTTGCTTTAAGTAAAATAGAAATTACAGTGGGATCCAAAAGTCTGAGACCATGGGTGTACCCGCAGACCCAACCCTACCTACTGTAGGACCATCACATCTGGCACTTGTTGGAGAAGTATATGACAAGATGTCGAGGAGGTCCCTGCTGCTGAGCACTGGGTTGGTGACCATAGGGGAGAATGGGCCCCTTTCGGTTGGCATAGTTCCTAATCTCCCTGTGCCCCCTGAGGCTCCGCCCTAGTCCAAGCCCTGAACTTGGCAGAGATCTGCTGACAAGGCGCTCCAGATTGGTGTCATAGGAGGGCCTCACCCCCATTGTGGTAATGCCCAAGCCTGATAATAACCCTTCAAATTTAATTTGGGGATGACAAAGGGAGGCTACCTGGGGTTCTAAATCTTTACTTGGAATTCTCAATTCCTAGGAGAAGAAGGTAGAGGCTATCCGAGCTTACCTCCACCCTACAAACAAAGAAACCGGTACATCCCTTTTAAAGGCTGGTAGGCTGCTGTTGCTGGTTTGTATATTTGTTTTCATCCCTTGCTGAGCTGATCAGGAAAGGCCAACGGTAACAGGTGTTGTGATGGACCCCTGCAGCAGAACAGTTCTCAACTCAAATCATGTAATTTTAGGAAACGTTTTATTTGTTTTATTTGCTTCATTTGCTTGATGCAGGTTAATAATTTGAACCTTCTGAAACACAGTAACACCTTTTCCATGACCACAGGATACATCTTTAGAAAATTAGAAATTAGAAAATCCTCACTGCATCAGTAAGGCTTAAAACAATTGTTGCCAATTGAAACACTGATTGTTGCCAACTGGAAAACCTATTAATCACTGCTATAATTATACATTAATATACTATAAAGCAAACGGGAGCATCAAACGTTGGTGCACTTTATCGTAAAACATATTGTGTGCCAAAGTCATGAGTCTTAAACCTCATTTCTTCACTTACACAGGGTCACGGGAGCCTGGAGCATGTGACAGGAGACTTGGGGCATGAGGCGGGACATACCCTGGACAGGGTGCCAATCCATTGCAGGGCACATTACACATCCACCTGAAATATTTCTAAATTCTAAAACTGTTAAACTAAATGTCCAGTATACAGTCAGTGTATAGCAGTATTAATACATTTACAGGTGTATTACTTGGTTTATTAATAGTTGCATGCAGATGTACAAATGTAACTATGTACAGTAAGTTGATTATTTTTTACTGTATATAAGTAAGTACTATATGTAATTTAATCATCCTTAAGGATTTTAGGACTGAAGGTGAAGTATAATTTTAGCCGCTATTTTATTAATAATCTATATATCTATATATACAGTACAGTATATTTTGCCTTTCAGTTGATACTAACCTTAAAAGAAATTGCACATTTGAAATATGTTGTATTGAACACACGCACACACAAACAATAATTGAAAAAGAAGTTGGCTGATGTGAGCAATATTCACTTTTTTGTGCTTGAGGAAACAGTATTAAATTTACCCTCATAAATGCATAGAAGCATACACTAATAATTTGGTAAAACCCAACTTATGACTCAGGGTGGGCAATTCACTACCCCAGGAGTACTGGACAAGTAGGTTATTTTCAGTGTTAGAGTGTTTTGTTTACTGTTGTCAGATGAAGATCACTCATCCTGCACCCGAGGATAGAAAAAAAAATCCTCCTCTCTATTGACTGTTTCCATCTGATGCATATGTTGCAACATAATGTGTTTTCTCAGTCATGTGCACACCTTGATGGTCTAACTATAGCATCCGATGCTCTATCTTAATCCCTGCTGCTTTACCCCCATTGGCTGTGGTGTAATATGTATAACAGTAGAACGTTTTTTCACTAAGCAATACTAAGCTGAAATTAATAGTTTTTTTTCCTTAGAATTAGGAAACATGCAGACACACTTATGAAACGGGGCAAAAATAAACTGCAAAATAAAATTCTCGCTAGACCTTACAGTGAACTATATCCAGAGAAAATAAATACGCTTGCCAGAATGGAATATTTTTTGTATGCAGGATGACACTGAGGCCAATGACTTACCGATTTTTAAAATTTCATTTATTATAACGATTATTATTATTATTATATATTTATTTTATTTCATTTAATTATTTATTTATTTTTTGAAGTTGCAAAGTTTTATTTGAAACTTTTTTTTAGAAGAGCACAGGGATTATAGCCCTTCCCCACTATATAAACACATAAATACACATACAGTTCCTTCCCATTAGCCTGTCTCAATAAACGGGCTCTTCCACTGTGAAGAATGTTGCTTCGTCTCAAGGTTGTACCCATACACGCAAATTTCACAATACGCAAAATTAAAGCAAAATGCCTCAAAAGGAAAAAACACACAATGAAACAAATGAAAAAAATGGGCAGAAACTGAAGTCAATGTGACAGCTCTAAGAAATCAGCTGGATGAAATTGGATTTACATAGAGAAACGCCAAACAACCAGCACACCTTATGAGAAGAAAACTACATTGGCCTACAGTCATCATGGAGTGTGGATGATTAGATGTGAAAGATATTTCGTGAGGATTCAGAAATCTGCACTAGTTGTCTGGTTCTAATGGAATATATAAAGATGAGAGTCTGAAGAAAACCATAAAATTTCCCAACAAATTTATGATATGGGGTTGCAGGTCAGGTAAAAGATCAGGGGAGATGGAAATCATTATCTCAACAATCAGTACACAGGTGTACAATTATTTTTTCCTCCATCCCATCAATAAGTAGATTTGCTGATTAAGTCATTTTTCAGAAACATAATGTATCTTGCCAGAAAGCAAAGAATGTTAAAGCAGATCAACTCAATGACATGGCCAGCAAACAGTCCAGATCTTAACCTGAATCACGATTTATAGTGGAAAAAAAAAAAGGTTTAGAATGTTCAGTCATTGAACAAAAAATTGTGTTTTTTTTGCTATGAAGTAAAAATTCTGGGTGAAAATCCTCTAAAGGTGGTGATTCCATAATTTTTATTAGGCCTCATGGTCAGCCAGAAAGTTTGAATAGACTTCAGGAAAAGAAAAATAGTATGATGTATGTTATATTAATAAAATATTAATAATATTATTATAACATACTGTATATCAATAAATTTTTCTATTAAACTATTAATACAAGTTTCTCTTTTCCTGAAGTGTGTATAATTTTTCTTATATAAACATATATCGGATGATGTGACCAACTGTTTACTGTTGTTAATTTGTTGCATAGCAATCCAGGATAAAGAATGTGCTGTTCTTGTAACTCATGATGCTACATTTTTTTCCCAAAGGATTTCCAATTAATAAGTGTTTTTCTTCTTAATTACCATTTTTTAATAATGATATTTCGATCAAGCAAAAATCCATTTTTCTGTTCCACCAAATACAATGCAATTTCAATGCACTACTAGTAATGAAAATATAATTTGCCAACCCCTATTGTATTAAGTGGAGCAAGAGCGTTCATTTCACATAACAGATTTTGAATATGAATCTATTCACAATAGCATTATAAAGCTGTGTAATGTTCAAATCAAGCCTCTCAGGAATAAGAAGTGTACAGCTTAATAATGAAAAGACAAGCTGAACAGTACCCACTCTGAGCACTTTAGAAAAAGGAAGTAAACTCTAAATGGAGTTCAGGGGAAAGGGCAGGATTGACGTGCAGCTTGGCCAGCGGCGACACACCCAACTGCTTCACTGCTCATAACGTGAAGTGTCAGGAGAGATGAGCGGAGCACTGAGAAGACATGGATTAGGGCTTTAATGAGGGGTGCTGTGTCATGTAAAACATAGAGTAATTGAGAGCGAGAGAAAGGAAAATTCTAATTAAGGTTATAAATCACTCATGTCTGGATCCATTATCATAGCCATAGCTCTCTCGTGCAGGTTCCTGATCCTACTTCCAAAAAAAGCTCAGCGTCCACAGAGGAGACAGAACTCTGGACTGATGATCTAAAACTCTGAGATTTACAGGTATTAGTCTTGTGCAGGAGCAGATATGCATCAGACTACTGGCATGTAACAGGAAGTTTATTTTACTTTTCATTGAATTTACTACAGACTGCTGAGTCAATAGACTTTTAATGGGCATCCATCTGTTAGGCATTATGCCAAATGGCTGTCACAGACCTAGAAAATAAACCGGCAAAGCTAAAAGCATTATGGCAACAGATATTCCCACTACGACAATTCAAATGATTATTTTTAAAAGCATAGGCACATTTTGTGTCTTATTTTTTTTCTTTGTATCTCCTGTTAAATATCTTGAAGATACGATAAGAAACCAGGTTCACAATCCCTTGAAGACAACAATCCAACCACTGTTCAGGCAAAATTTTTGCCCGGCATATTAGCGCTGTTCAACAATTCCCTCGGCTCCTTTCCCCTCACTCCGTTTTCTGCTCCTCATCCCTCTGGAGATGCACTGAACAGGAGAGCTGAGGCAGGGTGCAGAGTGCGAGTGCGAGTGTGAGTGTGAGTGTACCAACCGGGGACTCGCAGGCTGTCAGGACATTCAAACTGACCTTTTTCAAGGTCATTAAAATGGAAAACACGAAACAAAGAGCTTTTCGCTGCGACTTGGCCTTTTGTTTCTGCACAAAGGGCTGTTGTGTCTGCAGATGGCAAATGTAAGATCATATTATGGACTGTACATTGAGTGCATGCTTTTTTGAATCCTCAAATTTGGGATGTTAAAAATATTGAGAAGGAAAAATATACAGCAATAAGGCGTATTTAATGAAGTCTTTATATACCCAAAACACACATGGACACCACTTTATGAATTGTACACCGTTGAAAACATTATATGTATCTGTTCCTTTTCTTTCTGCACCGTGCATGCTGGTAATAATTCATCTCTAATCCATAATGTCCAGAAATTGCATCTGATCTGCAGAGTCTTTTGTGTCAGGTAAAAAAAACAAAACGCTTTGTACCTCTTAGAATCAATAAAAGAAACCTTTTCACTATCAATATATCAATAAAAGTAAATCTGAGACATAGATTTCATCTTGAAAATTCTACCTTCTCATTTAAGAGGAACACTGAAGGGACATGCTAGGCTCAGCCGCACATCAGTTAGGATCAATAATGGGTCACCAGGAACAGCGTGTACTGTATCATGTAAATGCACTGGGGGCCCTTCACCTTGTAGACCGATCGATTTACTACCGTTTCCAGGCCTTCAGAAACCTCAATTGATTTCCCACTTTGTAACAATTACTGGGTATTAGCTTGCGTGCACCAGCGCTGTAAGGCGTTGTAGAGGGACTGACGGTTCTTAGGTCTGAGACGTCGTTTCAGCCCGTGGGTGGTGTGGAGGCAGTTTGGGAAATGGATGGAAGAGCGGGTTCATGTTTTAAACTCGGCAGCACGGCTCTGCCATTGCTCAGGATTATGGCAGGCTGACAGCCCCCGCCTTTGCGGGGAGATTAATGCTATACAGGCCTCTGCAGACTGAGACAGTATATAGCCTCAACCCTTTCTATCTGACTGAAGACTGTATTCTGTTCCAGCTCTCTAATTAATTCCTATTCCACCACTTTTGACTTCAGAACAATTATCGATCCGGATTAATTCAGCTACTAAATAAAAGAAAGAAGATGTCTGAAAACATTAAGCAGATCTCTAAGAGGCATTATATTCATGCTGCTTACTCTTCATTCATGACAAGATGCCATATGAAAGCACTACTCAGGCAGAAGTGCTGCAATTCTATAAACTTCCACTTGAAGAGGTGGAAGGCAAAACATAGGGATTATCTGTAAGTATCTCGCAAGGAAAAAAGAAATGCATTCCTTATTTGCCTCATGATGTAATGATTTCCTCCTTTTACACATTTTCCCAAGGACATGACAGCCATGACTAGCTTAGTCTGATCACTGATGACCTCCTGACAGGCTGATCAGCACATGGAGTGTAGTCTATCAAGCAGTGTGAAAGAAAGAGATAAAGCCCATGATCCTTTCGAAGACTGTATTCCATTCACCGGGCTGTAATCTTCTTCCACTAACCCCCGCAGTCTTACAACCTGATACCGAAATCTGCTTCTGTTTACTGGTTATACAGTCTGGGTCGAAAAAACAGGTCCAAATTGTGGACATAAAACTTTCTAAGTTTCAAGGTTATCAATTGAATATATTTACTTTATTAATAATCAGTGAAGCTGATTGTAGTGGAGTGTGTTTTAACAACAAAGCTAAGCAATAGTCAAAACATTTACAGATGTTATGTCTGAAAATTCCACATTGTTCCCAGTGCATTTTTTTTTTTTTAATAAAAAGACAAACCTGACATGCTTGGTTAAGGTTCTGAGAACACTGTTGCTAGGCAACAGACAGAAATGAGCATAAACTAGCTATTAACAGACTGTTAAGTTTTAGCTGCCTAGCACATAGCAATTAGATCCTTCTAATAGATGGCACCAGTGGTGGTGAGTAACACAAGAATTGACTACGCATATGGAAGTCCCTTAAAAAAAATTATGCAGTAAATATGACCCCATTTGGACAGTGTCAGGTTTCTTGAGACAGAACATGCCTGAGGACAGCAATGACTGATAAAAACTGAGAGAGAAAAAATAAAATTCATGCGAAAAATTAAATCAAATAAATAAATCACAGTTCCTGCTACTGTTCTTAGTAAATGAACTAGTCTGGCTGCTTATAGAATGCCTGCTGCTGTTTATTTTATCTGCATATCTTTTTGTTTAATATACACTCAGCATGGCCTTTTCGTTTCCTGTAAAAACAAGCTTGCACATTAAATTCATTTGAAAATTAATTTCTCCTAAATATTGTTACATAATCTTCGTCGTGTTTTTTTCATAACACCCAACTGTAAATAACAACACTCACTTATCTTCTATACTGCTTTATCTTGTATACAGGGTCACAGGGAGGCCTGGAGCCTATAACAGGAGACGGGGTATAACATGAGGTGGGGTACACTCTGGATAGGAACAGCAATTAGCCTAATCTACATGTCTTTGGACTGTGGGAGGAAACCGGAGCACCCGGAGGAAACCCACCAATCACAGGGAGAATATGCCAACTCCTCCATGCATACAGACCCGAGGTGGGAATCGAACCCGGATCCTGGAGTGCTAACCATTACGCTACTCTGCCACCTAAATAACAACACATCTTTATGTATTCAAGTCAGCCTAATGCTATTCCCTAAAAATACATAAATAGGTCATCCACACATGGTCTAATGAGCTGCTTATTCAAAGTGCAGTTTGCCAGCTCCCTAAACAATCCACACACACACACACACCTGAAATGTACCCTGTACAGTAAACCTCCTATATGTGATTGAACCACGTTTGCGGGGCTCGGAGAGTTCGCGATTAATCATCGTGGTCGTCTGGTGTCAGCAGTGACTGCGCTGTGTTTCGTTGTCTATTTTAAAACAGCTGCCTTTACTATGGTGACTAATTTTCATTCAAAGCAGACAGGAAACTGATCACCAAAACAATTTCCCTAATTGCGTGAACTGTAATGTCTCTTAGTATTTGTATTTACATCATGATTATAAATGTAGATATATGGTTGGATATGATGACACTGTGTTTCATGATCAGACGTACTGCAGTCTACAAGACAGAGGTGGAAAGAAGTACAATGTGGGTGAGAGAGTGAAAGACAGGGGAGTGGAAAAAGAGGATGTAAACTGATATATTCATGTTGAGGCCAGCTCCTAAGAGACCAAGACGAGGGAGAAACACAGATCCACTCGCCCCAGGAGGAAGGCCTCTGAACTGAGGCTGCTTTTCAGATCTCACCCTCTTCAGAATTTTTTTCCACAATCACTGTAAAACAAACATAGACTGACCACAGCAAATTCGCTTAACGGATCCTTTTTTATGTAACATTATATGATTGCAGGAAGAGCCAGTCACATTGTCTCATGTGTAGACTGTCAGGACAAGGTGGGATAAAAAAAAAAAAAAAAACTTAATGTTTTTTACTGTACGGAGAGAAAAAGAGGGCGAGAGAGAGCGTAATCATGACCCTGTAGAAACCATTTAAAGCATTCAATAAAAGTAAAATTGCGTGTCGACATTATAGTGCATTTAGTCCATCTCAATCTGATACTAATTAAATTAACAACAAAACTGTGCTTAAAAAAATTAGACTGGCTAATTATTATTATTATTATTATTATTATTATTATATTCGAAATATTAGAATCTGAGTCAAGTGTTCCAAAGACTCAAAATCTTCATCAAATTTCGTTAGGTTACCAGATAGTCCAATTATCATATACATAAAATGTTATTTGTGTTACCCAATGAAAAATGTGCACTTAAGCTCAGTTTTATGCATTTATTCATGTTAACGTGTTGATGCAGTCGACAGGAAACTGAGTCAGCAACAGAATAAGCTGCCTCCACACACAACCGGCATTGAAAACGAAAGAACCATCAATCAGTAGTCAATTTTTCACCAACTTTTTACAGTTGAAGAACAAAACAAACTTTTTTTCCCCCTTTTCTCTTTCCTACATTAGAAAGAAGAACAGCGTGAAAGCCTGGTGATTGTGTTAATGCCCATTGTATTAATTTCAAATTTTGAAAAAGACTTTTGACTGAAGAAATAAAAGATGAATTCACATTGATTTTTGAATAACTTTTTATCTTAATCCCACCAAATTACCATGCCTAGTGATTACGCATCAGTTAAATAATATGCCTCACAAATTCCACTCAAGAAATCATTCAGTTTAGCTCATGTTAAGTAGCTATCATTAGACACAAGGTGGAATAGCATTTATGGTAAACAACCGAATAGTAAAGATTTAATGAAGTAGAAACTGGTAAATAGCACAAAAAGAAACACAGAACAGAGACAGAGCCTGAACTATGTGAGGAAATGTCTTTCAACCCAAACTTTATGCATGATGTTTAATGGTCCAGTGAGTTATGCCCAGCAGCCCAGCAGCAGATGGTGAAGCATTCCGTCTGATTCTTGTTATGGTGCCATGCTATTGTGTGTCTTTCTTTCTCTTTATTCCACTCTCTTTCTGTTTCTTACTATACCACCTGCCCTGCATATCAAATGCCACCCTGGCACCTGGGCAACCCATCTACTAACATCATCAAAGTAAGTAAAGGAGGGGATGTAATCCATCCCAGTCTATAGAGTGTCTCTGTAAAGACAGCTAGTCATCTGGTGCCATATGCTTCAACCCCATCCACACCACAGGTCATTAATGCTACTTCTTTAATTATTTAAGTTTAATTAACCTGTCTCTGCGGCTTTGCTGGCTGTAGCCTGAGAGGAGGCTGACAGAGAGCACTTAGCACTGCCAGGAGCCCATCCTTGTTAGAAATGCAAAGCATTGGACGGAACAGAGAGAAGAGATACACTAATCTTTCTCAAACAATACAACAGACTATGTGGATGTCCGACAAAACTGTTGGAAAGCATCTCTGAGCCCAACAGATTGTCCTGGACTTGAGCCACTTTGCACTCAATGCAAGACAAAAGAATCCAAACTAACTAACTAATAAAAATACAGGAAGTAGAAAGTTACACACTAAACAACAGCTTTAACTCACCGGCCACTTCATTATGTATGTAACGGTTGATAACGTTGTGATAAGTAAACGAAGATGTCCGTGATAGAGACTCAAGATTCGAGCGAAATGTCACAACCAAG
>JAOVVA010000009.1:5288033-5306804 GCA_028565275.1 Leiocassis micropogon | reverse complement strand
AGAGCATTTGGATGATCCAGAAGAGGATTGGGAGAATGTCATATGGTCAGATGAAACCAAAATAGAACTTTTTGGTACAAACTCAACTTGTCATGTTTGTTGGAGAAAAAAGGCTGAGTTGCATCCATCCAAAGAACACCATACCTACTGTGAAGCAGGGGGGTGGAAACATCATGCTTTCGGTCTGTTTTTTCTGTAAAGGGACCAGGACGACTGATCCATGTAAAGGAAAGAATGAATAGTATCGTGAGGTTTTGAGTGAAAACCTCCTTCCATCAGCAAGGGCATTGAAGATAAAACGGGGCTGGGTCTTTCAGCATGACAATGATCCCAAACACACCTCCTGGGCAATGAAGGAGTGGCTTCGTAAGAAGCATTTTAAGGTCCTGGATTGGCCTAGCCAGTCTCCAGATCTCAACCCCATAGAAAACCCCAGTGACAGCCCCAAAACATCACTGCTCTAGAGGAGATCTGCATATAGGAATGGGCCAAAATACCAGCAACAGTGTGTGAAAACCTTGTGAAAACGTTTGACCTATACCTAAAGGGTATACTTTGTTATATACCCTTTGTTGACGATTGCCAACAAAGGGTATATAACAAAGTATTGAGATGAAATTTTGTTATTGACCAAATAATTTGCAAATAAATTATTAAAAAATTCTACAATGTGATTTTTTCCCCCTTATTTTGTCTCTTATAGTTGAGGTATACCTATGATGAAAATTACAGGCCTCTCTCTGAGACTTCATAATAAATATATGTTGCACAATCTAAAGTCCAGTTACTGTAAAATCAGAAGATAACCATCTCTTGCAATATGTACCTGTTTTACGAAGCCGAGCATGATTAGGACATGTTCTGATCATCTGCATTTGGAGCAGAAATCTTACGAAACCCCTATATGCAAAAATAAAAGTGCTGCTTTCTCCAGCACCGTTTTTTGCTCCCAGGATGCTAAATGAAGACTAAAATAGTCAAGGAAGTCAGACAGACCCATTAGCGCTGTGGTTTATAAGATGCATGGAAACAAGAAACAAATCAGCACATCAATGAGCATTCACTCAAGTTTCCCACTGAAGCTGTTCATCTTACTTGAGTATCCCAGTGCAAAGGATCGATACTTTAAATGACAGTGCCAATGACTTTTACGGATAATATAGCATTGTGTAACTGTAAACAGTTTTCTAGCATTTCAAACTATTTCATGGGCCATTTAAGATAAAAGAACAGACATCCAAACAAAAAGCAGCAAGACAACTTAAAGAGTGGGGTAGATGCTGACTGTCCATGAAAGGTTGTTGAAATGATCTGGAGTACAACAATGACTAAATTATGGATTAGGAAATTATGCCTACGCGCAGGGGTGTATGTCTGTCAGGAGTCAAGCTAGCAATATCTGAAAATGTGCTGCTATTGAAATCCATCACCAGGATGATTAAGCAACAGTGTAATTGGAGATGTTTTTCCATGTAAGGGGCAAAGAACTCTATGATAAAACTGTGCTTAAAATAGCAAATATTTTTATTACAATTTATGATTCAGTGAATTAATGCACTCTGAAGACTGGGGCAATTATTCTGATTTGATATGAACTTTAATAAACGAGAATTCAAAAATATCCCAACAAACAAGCTGGCCTTGGACTCTCTACATGCTCAGTAATTATAATTCCGTGCAATTCGTTGTGGCCTAATTTGTGTTTCCAATGGTAGGGCTAATACATTCATTAAGACTGTCTGGAAGAAAGCTTGGGTCTAATTGTGCATGCCTGGTGCACAGAATAATTCTGATAAATTTGAGAACTGCTATGATTTTTCGAAATGAACCATCAAAATGCCTTGTTTTGCAAGCCAAAACAAAGTAATCATTCACGTCACATAAAAAGACTGATGCTGTTTTGCTAGGGGGGAAAAAAATTGCTGCATCAAAGTCAAACCCCAGAGCAGGGAGGCCTGACTGATTTGTTTCCTTTTCTCACCTATTAATTTGGAATGGAAATTTAATAGACCTTGCCCATGAATATTACAAATAAGGAATTACAAGAAAACCCACCGAACAATGAGCAAACAAACAAACAAACAAACAAATGGGAAGAGTGTTAGAAACCATGTCTTTAGCTATATTAAATTATTGTAAGAATTTGCATTAAAAAAAAATAATAACCTAGTACATTTGAAATTAGATTTGGAATTGCTGTTAACGATACTAAGTAAAAACACAATTCAATATAACTTTGTGTGTTATTATAATATGTATAATAGAAGGTGTTTTAGGAGTACTTTGTATTTTCAAAATCGACTATAAGGCGGTTATTAAATGCCTTGTTCTAATTTGGTATTAACATCCATCTTGGGTGATTCGCTAACATGTGAACTGCTGAGTCAGACAGAGGTTTACATTTGTTACATCTTAACTTGACTTAAATAAATTTCCATGTATCAGTGACATTCTCATTTTGTGTATAGAAGAATCTACAGTACCAGATTTACCAAATCTACATCGTCCATTTGATGATGTCTGGGACACAAGGACATTCTTTTATTTGATCGGATCACAGAAGGCATTTGACCCCATTTACACCTATATTTATCCAATCTGATCACAAGAGACAGATGTTAATTAGTCTGATCGACCAGTTGCCTATTCAGTTTGAAATAAGCCTTGTAGCACAGTGTAATTAGGCTGTTTTAGACAGAGTGTGAATTGTGCAGTGACAGTATCTCATGTAGTCGGGCCCAGCTAATGTCATAAGCCTCATTCACACAGCCTGTTCAAGGCGGGACTGTTGTGCCTTCATTATGCCTTGCTGTTCCAGCAGTGGGGGGAGTCACAGAGGTGAAACGAGAGCTGTTTTAAAGGCAGAGCTTGTATCATGGAACTATGGTGAGATGTGTTTGACCTGCCTCTAGGAAGTAAACAATATCTGCTAACTATACAAGAAGTTAACAAAATAAATAAAACAGCGGGTAATTACAGTGAATAAGTGAGACACCAAGATGCTTACACCCAGAGCAGTGGACGAAATATATGTTCTTTGCACACTCTTGCATTTGCAAATTGATATAATTTTATTATTATATAATATAAAATCTTGTATATAAGTCTGTTTTTTGGCCGAGGTTCAATCATGCCTTTAATTTTTTTTCTCCTCACCATTGCCTGGCTTGTTGCTCAGCTCTGCTGTTGTCTGGTGGGGCGTGGCTCAGCAGGAACATAGACACTGAAATGGCATGTTCAGGAGAGGAGTGAACCAGGGGAAATGTGAGGTATAAAAATAAGGCACTATATGAGTGGTATTGACAAACATACTTCAGGGGATCTCTCAGACCTATGTGAACTTGTTAAAGTAATGACAAAAATATGCAAGTGTTTTCATTTAAGATGATGTATACATTTTTGCAACAATTAGTATATTATTATTTAATTAGTTTAGCATAAACCTGTCATTATTTGCTGCTTTTTGGATTTGCATGTTTCTTTTTAACTTATATGAAAATCCTGCCCCTTAATTTAAACACGTTAATCCTGGAATTAATTAAGTCCTTCCTTTTTTCACTGGAGGCTTAGAGTCAAATGACATATTTCCTAAGGATGTGTGAATTTAGTGCACATTTAATTAATAACGACTAAGAATAGGAATGTTCGTCATTTCAATAAACAAGATATTAAACCTATAATCTGCTCATTAAAAACATGGACTCTGGATATGAGTTGTTCACAGAATAAAAAGTTTATACAGGATCTGCCTTTAAAAGTTATTTTTGCATGAATAGTGCCTTGATGCAGTGACACCGGAGCTTTATAAGCAATGAATGTTATAATTAGTGTGCTCTGTACAAGTCTCAGTTTTCAGTGACAATGTCAAGTGCTGTTTTTTCTTTGTATTGAAAAAGAAAATGAAGACCTAAATGATTATTCTTTTGCAGTAATATCTGAGCACATTGCAGTGATTCCTTCAAATAAGCTTCCTTATTATCAGAAGCTTTTATACTAGCACAGACAATAGCTCTGTTCTTATTAATCATCTCACTCTAATATGCTACTATTCCTATAATGATATCTTAGATTTAAAGATGTGACCCATCACATCAAATCAGGTATGTAGTCATATTATGGACGATATGAGTTATGCATATTTTCAGATTCCTCGTTCAATAAGCTCCATTTGGATACCAAGTTAGTAAAACAACACGGAAATCCTTATTATATATAATTTATATGTATTTTGGAACTCCTTATTAGTTTTAACTGTTTTAAAACTACTGTTTTTTTTTTTTATAGTGCAGAGGAGCATGTCATTTGATGGCACTGTAAATGGACAGCTGGCTTTTTCTGCCAATAGTTGCATTGTAATTGCTTTGATTTAATTTGTAAGAGATTCATATTCATATATTTTGACCAACCCATTAAGTAATAAAAAAAAAAGATTAAAAATAGGATATTTTGCTTTGTATGTAGTAGAATAAATGTATAAAAACTGTAAACATTTCTATACTTTAATAAAATACAAACACATAAACAAATAAAGGAACAAATGGCAGACACTTCATTACTGCTCACCTGAGGCGACGACTGTTTATAGCTGCAATAACAGAAGTGACAACAGGAACTAACTTTCATGAAAGTGCTGTACCATTAAACGTAACCATATACAGCCATAAAATTAACACTGATTATCATTTATATACCAGTAAACTGGTGACAAGATAATGTGGAGCGCAAAAGCAAAACTTGTCTGGTCTGATCTTACAGAAAAGCCAATGCAGCACAACTTCCAGAAAAAAAGGTAAATTCTGGCCACAATAGAAAGGAACGAGAACATCCAGTGTACCGCAGCCGTACATGGGGCCCAGCCAGAAAAGATGAAAACACCCATGGAATGCGCCCAACAAACAAGTCTGATTCACTAAGAGTGAACCCTGAAACCCACAGCACTCAAAGGATCTGCGGCCAACGTCTTGGTTCCCGATGCCACAGCAGAGCTTCCCTGGTGGACCAAGAGAAACCTATACAATACAGGCCATAATGACTTGCACTGTAATGTTATGGCTGATCTACTGTAGGTATGAATTAAAACTTTTTAAACAATTAGGCAAAAATTTGGCAAATTGCTGTGGTTTTAAAAGAAGAAACAATAAAGAGAATACTTCTCACCTTTGTTCAGTGTTGATTTCTATAACAGCATGCACTTTGTTTTATTCTCTGGTCAACTACAATTCAGAGAACTCATTGTTTAACTCATTATTTAATGAACTAGTCTGATTATTCTGACCTACCCCAAAACACCAGGAATCAAAACAGCACTTAGTCAGTTATATTATGTACATGGCCTCTATTGGTTCATATCTTTTTCCTGTCTCAATGAAAGAGAAAGGTGAGGAATCCAAATAACTCCTAGTGTGCTTGAGCTTTGTTCAGCCATCATGTTAGCTTCCTCTACAACATCACCATAATTTATCCAGGAGACAGTAATCTGCACTCAAACACAACAGCGGGTGATTTATCATGTTTCAGCCGTGAGAGGAACTCCTCCAGAAGAATAAAGAGGCTGGATAATGGATTACAGAAGAGGCAGGACAGATTACTGATGCAACTCGTACTAAATTCAGGCTTCTGTGCCAGCTGTCTGTAGCATTATCGCTCTAAACTAACTGGGAACATGACACGATTTACATGACTACATGCAAGATTTCCTGATTATATCTATAAGAAAACCGGCAGATACATGGTAGCAAGCATTTCAGTAATATGATCCATGTAGTTGAGTCTGTAGTTAAACTGGGAGACCAGCGAAAATGTCTTTCAATTGATGTGCGAATGTTGGGCCTGCTGCCTGTAATATTACCTGTTATTCATACTGTAAAAAGCCCATTTGTTTTTGTGGCAACCGTATTAAGAATATTAATTAAAGAAAGGTTTTGAGATGTGAACCTTGGGAAGTAGTGATGCAGGTTTGTCCTTGTTGACAAAGGAAACTATATGGAGGCAACATGCAGCCTTATGAAGACAACCGTTAGGTTAAGTACTGCTGTTTATTAAAGGCACTCGTTCTCAACCCTGGCAGCAAACCTGATTTAACTAATTAGCTGATTTTTATTTTTAATTAAAGTGAATGTGATAGATCAGGGAAAACACTCAAATGTGCAGAATGGAGGTCCTCCAAGACCAGGGATAAGAAACTGATCCAAGAAAAGATAAGGTGACATGAACTATAACTGATCCAACTTGCTACTGTATGTAACTATTTCTTTCAATTTTCTTGCTGATTTTGGGCTGAAAATTACTGGTGGAATCAATGATATTTACAGTTTAGTAGTATTACCCAGATAATTATTTAATAGTAGCTATTCAAGTAAGAATCAATTCAATCAGAGTGTTCAAATCACCTTCAAAGTGTGTATATTTTGAATGCCTCTGCTATAACACCTCATTCTGACATGCTTTTACCACTGCACAATCATATATACAGTACAGTATGCTGCAAAAGTCTTAAATCACCCCTCATCTCCTTATATTAAATTAAATTAGATTATGTAGATTAAATGAAAGATATGGGAACAATATCTTCCACTAAATGTTTTACTTCCACTGGATGCAAAGTCCTTAAAAACATAACTAAAAAACTGGTTGCTTATGTAACAACCTCATCAGCAACCTTATTTCCCCTCTCATCTGTTCCAACCACTCAGCATACAGCATCAGCAGTATATTAATCAAGCGGCCATTATTTGCACCTGTTTCTTAATGGTTTGTGCCGTACGTTTTCATTAGATAATGAATAAGAGAAGATTTTCATGTTTGAATGATGTGTGTCTTGACAAATAAAAAACATTCTCTAATACTGGTCAGGTATAGGGACTAGACTGAAAATGAGAGACAAAAAAGTTTTTCAGGAAGCCTTTGGAAGCAAAATATGAAGAAATGAGTGGTGAGCTCAAGTTTTTTGCACAGTACTGTGTTTCCAGGTATATCCTTTATATACCCACTGCAAATATCCTACTTATATACCCACTGCACCTTCTGCACTTACACCACTGTACATATCACCCTGATAGCCTAATTTTTCTATATTTGTTATTTATTGTAAATAGGCCACTTATGCACGCCTGGTAAGATGCTAACTGCATTTGATCAGCTTTGTAGATGTATTTTGTACAATCACAATAACATAAAATTTAATCTAATCCAAGCTATAACTGATTACACAATAGAAATAATCTTTGTACCTGAATATGTGCGACTGAGTTGTGATGACGAAGGCATAACTTTAACCTATAGGGTTTTGGTGAATTAAATGCTAAATAAAAAGTATTTAAAAAGCCATAACCAACTAAAAAACTGTTTAAATCCAGCCAAAATTAACATTGGTGTTTTGCGGGTGGTGTGTTGCTGGGATAAAAGCCAGAGGAACAGATGGGCAGGACAGAGGAGAGCCATTTGCTGGGGATGCAGCCAGGCTCTCCCACCATGGGCCACATGGAGCGGTCACTCGAAAGGAGCTACATCCTTTTCATCCTTCAAAACATGTCTTCATAAAAGGAGATTTGCATATGCCAGTGATTTATTAATGCAAACATTTAAGCTACACCTTGCATGATGTGAAGCCAGGTCATACCTTTGAGGTGTGTGTGTGTGTGTATTTGTTAGATTTTTTTGGTGTGTCACAGTCCTGCAGTGTGCCTCCGTTTCACTTCAGTGAGAGCATGGATTAATCGTATATTTAACACGGTATACGCGACGACAAGAAATATGGATTGGGCAATCTAAATGAGATCATAAAATATCAAACTGCAGAGGACGGATATATATTTCCTCATTCAACGCAGGCGCTCATGTTTATCATCCTCTCACAAAGCCATTCTCTCTCCTTCACTCTCCGTCCTGCCCTTGAGGGAAAGAAATTAGCCACAATGATTTACTTGAACTCAAAGCAGCATGTCTTCAGGGACACTCCGCCTCTAATGAACTCATTTACCTTGCTTTAATCACAAATTCACAGCTTGGTCTCTGTGCTCCCCTGACACACTCAACAAATCGCGCTGCCCTAATATCCGGGAGCCACAGTACCGCCTTACTTCCACTGCACGCTAAAGTTTGCTGAGTTGGAAGGATTTTCAATGAGCTTCCGATTAAACTGCAGTTCAAAGCTCCTTTGTTTTGCTCCAGAGCATTTATTTGTGTCCGTCTAAAACGCCACGGAACCATAAGTTACTTGTATTGATATTTCTGTCAGCTTGTCAGATCAGTGTTCCAAATCAGTCTGAGCAATGGTGGGCTACACAATAAAGGAAGGTTTATAAAATGTCACTCTTGGCATTATTTCCCTTGTGAAAGGGTAGAGGAACCACGCTTAATTAATCCCTCTCCGAAAAAGCTAAAGTTAGTCTTATAGCGTGGCATCCTCTTTTCAACTGCAGTGGAGTTAATAGTCATTATCTTGTCTTCGCCTTGCCGGGGATATCTCTCTTTCCCACTCAGACACTGATTTCCAAGCCTTGTTGAACCTACCCCTAGGTGCAACAATTTAAATCTCTTGCTTCCAACATAAGCCTAATGTAATCTGGGGCAAAGAGTCCAATAGTTCAACTAAACATGCTAATGTGGTTAACAATGAATGAAAGCTATTAGCCACCAAATCAGATGTCATTTGCATACCACTAATCGGTGGCAATTTGCTTTCACTCACTAGTAATAACATTAGCATTTTTTCACTTAATTGGTCCTTTGAGCCTGGCGAATAAACACCAAATTCACCCTTCAAGTAGCACTGGACAGGTATGTACAGCTTTTATAGATGCAAGTAATTATTTTTTTAGCATTTCCATGCTACATGGTGAATCATTTTCCCCCCTTTTAAGATTTTAGCCCAATTTACAATATACATGCACGATAACTTTATCCCAAACTACAGAAAGAGAGCTATTTCCTGAACACAATGAAACACGGCTTGGGGGTTAGCGATAAAGAGAAGCACTCCTGTTTCATAATGTGCATTACTTTTTAATTGAAATAATTACCTGTTATGTTCAGTTCTAAAAGAGATTTAATAGGCTGACTGATATTTACAGTACCATCTGAGGGCCTTAATGCTGCGCAAGGAAAAGTATTACATTATTAAGTTATTTAAAAAAAAACATTTTTAGTTTTTAAGTCATTATAGTTCCCATGGACAAATCAGCAATTTAATAGGTGTTTATTCAAAATTAGGCACAATTAACTACAATTAACTAGACTGGACCATTACCGACAAGCTGATTGTTGTTATACTGGAATCATTTTCTTTGCACTTTATAATAATGGATTAAATGATTTTGTTCAGTGTTAGGGAAATGGTGGCCGAGATGGTTGAGGGTCTGGGTATTGCTGATCAAATACTGGGAGGGTTGTTTTAAACCCCGCCACAGTTGTGTTGTCATTGTTAGGCCCTTAAACAAGGCCCTTAACCCCAACTACTCAAATATATAACTGAGATTCAATGCCATTCCCAAGATAAGAAATATGTCCTAGAATAAGGTAACAAAGAATAAATTGAAAAATATTTAGCATAGAATAAAGTAACAAAGTAACAGCACACCCTTGTGATAAAAAGAAAAAGGAATAGTGATAAGGCTGGTAGTGGTTTAGCTTATATTTTGGACAAAAAAATTTATCACGGCACAAGGTGGCTGGTAGATGACTATTTTATCTGGCATAATTCTGGCATAAAGCCTTGCTGAGGAGAAGTGAAAGGCTCACAACGTGACCTTCTCCCAAACATCCGGTTCAGCTACTTTCACGCTGAGGAGAGATTTCACTTGCCACGTGTTGGCCATCTAGGCACAAAATTGAATGAGAGCACGGGTGGATTATCCACAAAATCCCGCTTAAGCAGCTGGGGATCCTTTCAAAAAACGAAATGACTATCAATTCTGAGCCATATTTTTCAGTCACTGATTCCTACTTTCAAACGGTAAGGCGGCGCCATTAAAAGTGACGCTCGATAGAGTGGAATAATCTGGTAAGAACAATGCAGTAAAATAAAGCAACTAACAAAAAGTAGATTCTTTTATTCTACAGATTAGTTCATAAATATTTGGACATTCAACACTGTAATTGTCCAATTGTTAGTTGTCTGCCATTACATACTGGAGTTGATCAGTTTTTAATAATGAATATGGAAACTATGCAGACGTTCTACATTACAGTAATGAGCTGACAGTAATTAAATCCAAATCAATGCAGGAATGATCTCAATAAAAATCCAAAGAGTTGACAGTACCCATAAAGCAAGCGTAAAAAAGTGAAAAACCCATCAGATAGAAAATTAGAAGTCACCAAACCGTAGATGTTACTAAACCACAAAACTATTTGGTACAATTGTAAAAGGAGAGAATGCACCTGTGGGCTCAGGAACATCACAAGACCTGGTAGAGCATAGACAAAAGTGCTAAAATGATAGAAGAGTTCTATCCTTCTAAAAACGAAAAAATACAAATACAATTTGGCCAGATCAAGAAAACCCTGTTGGAGGTAGGGGTATCCGTGTCAAAGTTTTACCACAAGATTTACTACTTATGTACTGCAAGTTAACCATCAGTTGACCTCACAAAAAATCAGCTTGTGCCAGAATGATGAGAAGAGTATGGAGAAAGGAAGGAACTGCTCATGATCTAAAGAATACTACCTCTTCTTATGGTATGGGCAGGTGTGACTGCCAGCAGAACTGTTTCCTTTGTATTTTTTAATGATGTGGCTGCTGACAAAGCAACAGTGTAAGTGCTACATTATCGGCTCAGATGCACCCAAATGCTTCAAATCCCTTAGGATTGTGCATTCATACTGCAAAATGGACAATGACTCATTGTCACATTATGAAAGCAACTCAAGATGTGTTTAAGGCCAAGAAAAGAAATGTTCTGCAAAGGCCAAGTCCATCATTTGACCGGAATTTAATTGAGCATGCTTCTACTTGCTTACGGCACTACTGAAAGCAGCATAACCCACGAACAAGCAAGAATTCAAGACAGCTGAAAAGAAACTAAAACAAATAGAACATCACCAAGGAAAAAAACTTAGTATTAATGTAGACAGTATGCGATTAAATATTTCAGTACTGAAATGAAAAGACGAACAATATTACCTTGTTGTCATCTGTGAGTTTATTTCTCCTGAAAGAAACTAAAATACACACTATAATCATGTTGATTTACCGCGGTATGCGTAATGTAGGTGTTCGAAGTGTGTGTGCACCGCCTCTTTAGTTCAGTGTTCATATCGTGCATGCAGATTCTCAAAAAGGATTCCCACAACAAAGGTTACTGAGACTCCTGCAAAAGGAGACGATTTGCTCGCGTAATGCAGACACAGTTCTTGGCGAATCTTTACAGTCAAACAGTCCTTTAACAAGTAGTTATCAGGTGGTGTAAGATGGAAGGTGTGGGACGGGTATGGGAAGGAATCGTTCTGCCACCTTTTTCAAACTTGATTCCCATTCACAACCACTTCCATATGCTCACAAATAATACTCAACTATGAATACTTTTTCTTCTGTCGAGAGACCCATTTCAACCAATGCAAAGCAACAAATGTACAAGACAACTTCCTTTTTCTTTTCCTTGGGAACCTGTGCGGCTGAAGCTATGCCTTGTCGACAAACGCAAATGAGCGTCCGTTTCAGTTCTGTATATTTTGGCACATACCAAATTAATCTGCATATAAATTGATCTGGATATAAATACCCTCAAATTAATATCTGCATTAAAGAATGTGTCATTATTTAAACTTCAATATACTGGGGTTAACAGTTAAAATAGCAAAACCTTTGCCGGTGTCTAAATTTCTATTTATGGTCCTGAATGTAATTACATGGTTTTGATGACCAAATATTGTGTGTTAATGAGTACATGCATATTGTATTAAAATAGTGGTTCACATATCACAGTATTTGAAAGTAAGTAATAGGTAAATAATAAGCTTGGCTGGGTTTTAAATAGCTGAAGCAAATCCTTTTTCTTTCTTTCTTTTTTTTTATTCAGTTAAATCCAAAATAGCAATCTGTAAAAATTGTGTGTAATTCTCTTTAAACAACATGACAAAATGGCATCCTGGCGTCAGCGACAACGGCTGTATTAAAAATAAATGACAACAAAATACTTCCAAAATACTAATCAATAACAAAAAATGTTCCCCATTTTATTTCTTAATTTTCTATATTTATACTCCCTTTATCTTTTTACTGTTGACGTCAGTCTGTTCCAGTTGATGAGATCGATAAAGGGACATGTGCGCTTAAAGTAAATTGATTTCTTGTTGTGAGGCACAGGAAATAGAAATACGAGCACGGTGTCTTTCATTTCAAAAGGAAGACTGCACTACCTCCTTTCACACAGAGATAAACCAAGAGCACACTGTAGAAAATAACTTTCCTCGAGGCCTCCTGGTGAAACCCCATATGTTTTTAAAGGCGAAATAAAAAAAAAAAACACATATTTCAGAATGACTACACTACACATCCTTCTATTCCACAGAGAACCAAAATAAATGATTAAATAAGTGCTTTGAAAAAGGCCAGACTGAAAAGCCAGATCTGGATCTCATCATCACTTTGAATAAGTAGCCGTTAAAGCTACTCAGTAGGGTGATATATCATAGACGTCAGGCAGGAGACCGTGCGCCATCCGAATATGATACTGCTTATCCAGCAAGCTATATTTCTTTAGTCATTATGACTGTGCTGAGCTAATTGAACTACATTTAAACCAATTCCCGGAGTCTTTTATGAGCTTTCTGTATAAATCGTTAGATTCATTTTACAGGGAGGAATATTGGTATTGATGGAAACCTCCATGTGAGCATGTTCAAATCATAATAATGTCATTGCTTCTATGTTTGCCTACAGACCAATTTGCCTTATTGTCATAAGGTCATCAGTATTGTATTAAATATGAAATGTTATTAGACATGAGATGAGATTGATGATAATATGATTGGAGCACAGAAAACAGAAAATATCCTGTCTCCTGTGCATCCAAGGTGCTACCGTTAAACTATCTGATTAAATATTCATTCATATATCTCCTGAGGTTAAATCTGCAGACATGGAGAGAACATGCAAAATTACACCTAGACAGTTATGCAAACTTAGAATCAAACTAGGGACCGTGGACATGTGACGTGACAATGCCTCCCGCTGTCCCTCCATGCCGCCCTGATTAAATAATTATAGCATATATTCCATAATATCCCTGTGTGTCCTTTAAGTTACCCCACCATTCTCAGGAACAATCAGTATAATCATGGCCTATAGAGTCAGCTCCAGGAAACTACCATAAGTAGTAAAGATATGGCATTTATTTAAATGTGTCCATTATCCATTATGCATCCACATAAGTATCTTATATTGGAGAGGAACAAGAAAGCAAGGTAGATGTTACATCCTAGCTAAGAGGGTAAAGATTGTTCTGGCCTCACATTGATTGAGTAAAAAACGAAGGGGAAAACTGAATAACAGTTAATAAATGTAGCTGTAAATGTATATTTCGGGCAATGAGAAGTAATCCGTAAATGTCTGAAATTCTACACACTAATGCTGTAGTGTGTATTTATTGACCCTATCCTGTGAACAACAGGCGTGAAAAAAGAATGCACCCTTGATGGGATACCGGTGTCTTATGCAGCGCACCATGTGGGCTATTATTTATTTTGCATAGCCAGTCCTCCTAGTTGTCCTTCTATGTTTTTGGAAGGTTGGAGAAAACTGGATAACCCAAAGGAAAGTGAAGTGTACTTACTGTAAGAAAAAAAAAAGCCCTACACAGACAATAAGGCTCAATTACTATGTAATAACACTAACTAACTGCACTAATGACAACGTCCTTTACTGCAATCTCTATAGCTACTACACATATGCAACTACACACCGTTTATATGTTCATTAGCAGTAAGCACCGGCCGTGCAAACTCATCAGCTCTGCATTATCAGTTCCTTCTTATGAAACTTAATTGCAAGCAAATAACGCAGCAACAAGAGGCATTATATCCAAGTGCTAATTAACTTAATTTAGTGTGTCTTAACAACTCTATCTACATACAAGAGCCTAACTTCGGCTCAGTGTCCTCATCGACTGTCCTGCTATAATGAGCCTAGTGGGTAGACCTCCAGTGCTGTTTATTAGCTCTGATAGAGTAAGTTCCTCCAGGACACCCACTTTCATAAATCAATCTGCAGAAATTGATTGTTTAGTTTCACATCAACTCCCACGTTCACACTCGATCCCATGCCCATCGCTCCAGATGGCTGTTCGGGTGTTTTTTGGTTTTTATAGAGGGTGTCACTTACCTCTGGCAGAAAACCAATCTTACCCTCATCTACAAGAGACAGGTCCAAGAGAGAGAGAGAGAAAAAAAACTGGCACTTATCCTCCTAAAAAGATTATGAGTTAATTATGCTTGCCTCCAGCTATAGTAATGGAAATATTGGACTATTATGGATTTTAGCTCAAATTTAATTGGGCTGTTGTAGTATAGCTGAGTGCTTTTTGCACTCCTAACATGCAGATTTAAAAAAATTATCACGGCCACGGACATGAGAACCCCCCCCCCCCCCCCCGAATGTAAATTTTCACTACAACAGAGCAGAGCAGTGACCAGGTTAAAAGGCTTCTCTGGTTTAGGTAAGATTCAGGGAAATCAGTCAAACAATGCGAGCCCGACAAGACCCTTAAAATGATAGCAAGCTGCAACTTTAATGCTGCCAGGTACAGGTGCAAGAGGAAAGATCTTCTCATCACTTTCTCAAAAAAAAAAAAAAAAAGAAAGAAGGAAAAAAATGACAGGAGCCAGAGGTGACTCTTTTTTAAAATAATTCTGCTAGATCTTAAGCCAGTGTATGTAGAGTCGTGCCCGGGTGGCTGCTCTAGCCAAGGGCTCATTTGCGAGATGATTAAACATGGATTAGGTGCAGTGTAACACTGCATTCAGTCAGATTGGAAAGAGGATAAGATAGAAAAAGACTAGTATATCTTAAAACATACACAACAAAAGAAAAAAATTAATTTTGCTTTATTTGTTTTGTTTTCCAAGTATGTCAGATTGTATTCGAAATTTGAGCTGTTAAGCCTTGTTATTCTCATAGATATTATCTACACTGGCCAAACCAAAAAAAAAAAAAACATTACACACTATAATTTTTCATTGTACCGCCGTTTGCTTTGATCAATGCTGTGGCATCGTTTTGATTAGCTTATGTAATGTCACAACATTTATCAAATTAATCTCTCTACAAAATCTTGTATTAATAATGGGAGAGTCAAAACCTGGTCATTCTGTGTACTCAGCTGACCTAATTTTTTGGGCACATAATGTTGCTGAATGTTGACCTGACCAACAAAAGCAACCCCAGATTATAGCAGTGCCCCCACATCCTTATACAGAAGGCACTAAACACAATAGGTGCATCAGTTCTTTTTATCACTCTGATCACTCTGCAACAGGGTAAATCTTGACTTATCAGACCACATGACTTTGTCCAATGCTTCACAGTCCGTCTTTACGCTACCTAGCAAATTGAAGCGTTGTTTTTTGATTAGCCTCAATGATAAGTGGCTTTCTTTAGGCTATGCAACTGTTACATTATATGTGTGGAAATGCTTTAACTTTCACTATTACGTAAACATGAGTACTGAGCCATGAGTACTACCGTTTCTTTTTTTTTCCTTTTTGATCTCGCTAACCATTTAAGTGATCTCCCGTCACGCCTATTCAGGATGTTTTTCTGACAATTTCTTCCTCAAAGATTAATGTTCACCACTATCCTTCCAGGTTTTTAATAATGTGTTCTACAGTTCTTAACCCAATTTTAGTAGATTCAGCAGTCTCCTTTTTTCTTGGACAAGAATTTGATCCTTTTGGAACAGAGTAACAGCTAGTCCGCGATTGCAGTCTTCTGACATGGTTGTTTAAGAAATACAGTAAGAAGCCACTCAATGCATCGATTAGGGTTGAATAATTTGTTGCCAGTTGAACCATACTGTATTAATCACTGCAGTAATTATCCAATAGAAGGCCTCTTAGCTATTTCCTTACAGTAGCTACAACCATGTGGTGACTTTTTTTTGGCCTGAGCAATATATATTATTATTAATAATAATAATAATAATATATACCTGGGCAGTGCATCACAATAATGTAGCACAGACAAGGGCACAGACGACAAAAAATGCTTATATACAAGTATTGCACAATATGTAATAAAAAGGCCATGCCACAGATAAGAAGTAAATATTGCATTAATCACTGCATCGTAAACACTGATACAGTGTCGCAGTCATCATGTTGGTGAGGCAATTAAATGTTCATATCACAATCAGCTTGAATTCATGTGGAGAAAAAGCTTGCAACAATGAAGATGATTATTTTTTTAATCACAGCCCTAAAGCATTCAATATGCCAGTGCTTCATTAAGGAGTTTAATTCCTGTTCATTGTATCACTTACATTTTACAACGCTATACATTACTGTATATATGATTTATACATTTGATCATAACAGTAACAACTATATTTTACCTCATTCTTTTGAAATTAATAATATTTTTTTTTTATGAAAAAGCCTTTCATTTTGCAGAGAAACCAGACAGCACAAGACTTAAGACTGTCAAGACTTACTGAGAGCTTACTGACATTATAAAGCTCTCACATAAGAGTGCCCTTAAATAAACCCAATTTTTAATTGCAAACCCAATATCTCTCTCTCTCTCTCTCTCTCTCTCTCTCTCTATATATATATATATATATATATATATATAGAAAGAGAGAGAGAGAGAGAAATCTATATATACTGTATATAAAGCTGTTTTACTTATAAAGCTCCCCAAATCTGTATCTAAAGCTACTGATAATTTAAGTAAAGAGTTTTCACACCAAATATCGACTATTTATTTTATTACTTATTAGTACTCTTTATAGAAGTTTCTTTGGGTAGAAATGTTTTCAAAAGCATCTTTGCTTATGGAATTTTTTGCATGTGCTTAAGACTTACACAATACTGTAAGTAAAACAGCTGTTGTAAAACAGCATGCTAGAGAATATAACTTTGTCACTATTGCTGCTTTATATTTTCATGCAAAACCCAGGAGCTAAAATTTAGGCTTTTTGTTTTTTTTATATATAAAACTGGTCTGTCATGATCAGTTTGCATGTTTGTAAAGAATGTTGCTTTCTTTACAAGCATGCAAACAGTCTTCTGTTATAATTCATCTTTCAGCTTCCGTCGAGGGAAGTCGAGTCACACAATTGGCACAGGTTTTACACTGGATGCGCTCCCTGGCGTAAACTTCCCATTTTATCCGGACTTGGGAGTGGCACTACAGCTAGTGGCTGGGGTTTGGTTGAGAATCGAACCCAGGCCTTCCGCAAGGCAGATGAGAAACGTTCCACTTTATTTACTTATTTATTTATTTTTAAGTCATGTTCTGAAATAGTGAATGGTTTTGTACATAATAATAATAATAATAATAATAATAATAATAATAATGCAGACATGATAAACATATATAACCAAATTTATCAAAAAAGATAACATCCTGTCTAAGACTTTTGCACAGTATGTTACATAACACATTTAGAGCATGCCAAGCCCGTGAACAGGCTTGGCATGAACAGATAAATTGGGTCATCGGGACTGTAATGAACACAATTACCATATTACTGCAATAAATCTCCTTTGTGTACCAAGAAAGCTGCTCTGCAGGTACAGAAATGTAAAAGAGCAGCTTACTATACTGTTTAGAAAGTACGTAACAGCACTGGAACTGAGGTGTGACGCATATCGGGGTAATCTGGCCTTGATTATAGCACAGGAAATACAGTAAAGAGAAAATATTCTGTTTTTGTATGAACACTTATGAGGATCAATCACATCTATGGAGATTTTTGTCCAACATAAACACAGAGGCACACTGATCATTTTTAATGTAAATAATAAGAATAAATTCATGTATTATTTTAGATGAAGTAGTCACATTATGTTTTTATGAGAAAACCATGCTAGCAGGATTGATAAAAAGGCAGAAAAGGAAAAAAAAGAATCTAGTCAGACATAAATGTGTTTTTTCCCTTGAGGTGGTCACACCACTTTATTGTCTAATCTGTCAAGTTCACACCAAGACTGACACCAAAGTCTCGACCTGAACAAAGAGAGCTTTGGAGTTAAAGGAAAGTAAAGTCCAAAGCTTAATGTCTGCCTTTAATGTTTATAACCTGAAACTAAAGTGAAAAGAGTAGGGCCAGGGAAGTATCGTAGCCTGCTTCACGTCCTGCTGACTGCGTCCTCTGGTGTGATGATAGCCATGTAATTGCAGAAGTTAATGTGAAATGAAAAGGGTCGGAGCTGAAACAGGATGAGAGTGAGGTGCAGTCGGTATACTGACCAAAAGAAATTCAATAACGACATCAAATAATGCACACCATCAGCAGTTTTCCATAAATGCACAGCCTACTGCAAAATCAGAGACTCTAGAAGGATAGATGTGTCTTCTCTCTATTTAAAGCATTCTGCTACATTATTTTACATCACTGTTAACTATTCAAGGACACGAATGAGCAAATACTAAATCTTTATACTGAGCGCCAGTAAATTTCATACGC
Source organism: Leiocassis micropogon (assembly GCA_028565275.1). Classification (NCBI taxonomy): domain Eukaryota; kingdom Metazoa; phylum Chordata; class Actinopteri; order Siluriformes; family Bagridae; genus Leiocassis; species Leiocassis micropogon. Next base: position 5,288,178 of record JAOVVA010000009.1, on the reverse strand, counting down.
AAATTTCCTGTTTCATGTTCATGTGAACTCAGGTCAGCTGGTAAACAGCAGTGAGCCATTAAAGGATAGGAAGTAAGTAGTAGACATCTGAAGTGGGTTGCATCATATTACCTTAAGTGCTAAGGTAAAAAAAAAATAATAATAA
>JAOVVA010000009.1:5271415-5287709 GCA_028565275.1 Leiocassis micropogon | reverse complement strand
TATATCAACTTTCAGTAGATGGAATGAATTATATATAGGGCATTCAAATCAAACTGGGACTTGTTCGGACCCACCTTTAATGGTTTTTCTTTATTTTTATTGTTTTCAACATCATATATTAGTCTCTTCTGCTTGTTGTTCTTTGCCACAATGCAACCATGCAGGCCTGACTCATGCAGTCTCCTCTGCAACAACAGTGGATGTGAAATATGTCTGCCGCTTGAACTCTGAGAAGCATTTATGTGCGTTGCGGTGCTGAAAATCTCTAATTATTATAAAGTTATTTCTAATAACTTATCCTCTGCAGCAGGGATAGCTCTTAGTTTTCCGTTCCTGGTACGGGCCTCATGAGAACATAGGGTTGGTGGTTTTGGTGACTGAACTAGGGGATACATTCAAAGTTCTTGAGATTTTTTCGAGTTGTCTGACTGACTTCAAGCACAGTACAATCTTGAGACTTTTATCCGCAGTAAAACATTAAAGAGCTTTACATCCCTGAATGACGATGCTGGCCAAAGTAGATTGGAGCCCTCTGCAGTCGTTCCTCTGAACATTTATCATTTGGAACGTCTGATCCTGAACTGATTTGGAACTGATAACTTGTCGCTAATTTGTGGTAGAGATGCATGTGTCTATGGAAACTGTAAACACAAACACCACTTGCACATTACATGAACTCGGCTGGGATTTATTGCCACATCCTCTCTACAGGCCTGACCTCGCTACAAGCCTTTAAAGTATTTCCATGGAAGACAGTATTTTAGATGTGAAGCAGGCAGTCTGATCATTACTCTGGCATACTGAAAAGAACTTTCTACCTTGATGGTATCCAAGCACTAGTGAAACATTGGGATAATTGCATTAGTGTAGCAGAGGATTATATAGTGAAATAAAGGTAGTTATGTACTCTCATAACTGTGTTCTGTTATTCTGCAACAATGAAAGTCCCCACATACAGTACATACTGCCACTAAAGGACTAGAAAATCCACAAACTGATAGAGAAAGAGGTGTGATGTTACCTTGTGGAACCAAAACTGGGATGCTCTGCGATCATTTCTCCGTTTTTACTGTTAATCAGTGTCCCTGTATGCAAATAGTTAAAATGTATTTTATGTTCTGCCTCTGGTAGGTCACATCATAGTGCATTATCCTTCAACCTGAGTACCACACATGTACTGTATTTATTGAATTTTACTGTAGCTTGAGGGTTAATTTTTGAGAGTGCTGTTATAGGAAAACAATCAACAACAGGGTGGCGTGATGCAACTAAGCATGAATTAGCATCCTCTTACAAGAAGCTTTATTTTTGTTTTAAATGTACAAAGCATCCATCATATACATCGCTGTGTGCTTGTTTTTGCTAAAAAAAATGTACTAGAAAAAGCATATTAATATCAACCTGTAATTTGAATTACTGTTCAAATGTGTCGTTATGGAAAACAAATGATCACCTCCTGATGAATCCGATTGAACAATTCAACAATTCAACAGCAAGATGCTTGAAGAAAAATGACTGGGAATGAATAATAAGGCTTGAAGGTGAGTGTGAATACCATACCAATAAGAAAAAAAAATGCTATGTGCTGTATACTTCTAAGTATAAATTCGAACGTCTTCCAGAGACAATAAAACCGAGGGATACAACCTCCTGTTGGGAGGCAGGTACAAACCTGAACAACACAGACAACAAAAACTCTCCATCTGTTGCTAAAGCTTTGTCAATAAATGTGTTAGAGAGAGAAAGAGAGCGAGATAAAGAGAGAGAGAGAGAGAGAGAGAGAGAGAGAGAGAGAGAGCTGGGAATGGGTATAGGCTAGATTGCATTATTGACTTGACACAGATCGACAAAATGGCTGAAGTGTGTGCAAGGCTGCCATCTGCTAGTGATCAGCTTTGTGCAGTTGGGAATCAAAACTTTATAGATTCAGTCTGCTTTCTCTGCCACGCACTTTACCCATAACACCTGATGCTTCACACGAACAGCACTTCATAATTGCATGAATACAAAATCTGAATCTGATTCTTAATGTCATATAGATATGCATTATGACGTCGTAGTGTACAGTATATAAGCTTCACTTTATTACAACTGTTAGAGGATGTTTGTATCGAGAGCCATTAGTAAAGCAGTGAACCCAGACATTAACCGACTTCCCTTTTCCTCAGTGAAACCTTTCACGCCTGAGCTGAAGCTAAGCTCCTGTTTTCCCTTAATGAAGCTGGGCTTGTGGTGCAGAAAAAGAAGAACACAGAGGGTCACTCCATCTCCCAAAGGGAAGGCAACTTAATAGTGTCCACCACAAGACATTTCCAGGAATAGGACACATAATCAGCAGTGCTTATGAACACATGAGATAACTAGCGTGCGCATTTCAAATGGAGCATGAGAAACAGCCCTTAAGGAAGGTGTGAAGAAGGAAACTTCTTCGCAAATCACTTTATTAAAAGCATTGACAATATGTTTCACAGTCATTTAATAAATGACTGTAAAACATGATGTCAGTACTTTTATTAAAGTGATTTGTGACCTGAACAGATGTTAGATGGTTCATCGCTCATTCGGGAACTAACCCAAAAAATTCAAGTTATAATAGCTTTTAATTTGACTTTACCTACATTAGTGGGCATGGTAATCCTTGGCACATGCAGATCCAGATGCTCCACATTTGTCTCGGCCCTCGACACCAGCCCATGCATCATTTTACTCATTTACCAAGTGATCACACCCAGCTACCTACCTGCATTTCTATCTATCTTATCTATCTTGAAGATGCAAATCACATTTAAGAACATACTAGACTTTGTTAATAACAATGATAATAACAATAATAATAAACATATAAATAATAAATAAAGCCTGCATGACCCTGAGTCAAGATTACAGTGGAACCTGGGATTGCGAGTAACACGGTTTGCGAGTGTTCCACAAGACGAGCAAAGATTTTTAATAAATTTGGACTTGGAAAACAAAGTCTTGGTTCCGAGTATCATATATCACGCATGCGCTTCTTGTTTTGATGCCGAGCGTCACGTGATCACAACTGAGCCAACGTTTTTTCTCTCACTTGTGCTGCGGAATTGTGGGTAATCGTCTTCCCCTAAAACATATTTTATTTTGTGTCTGTATGCGTGTGTGTATAGCGCGCGTGTAAAGCAAAAGCAAGTCTCATTAGAGAGGTTAAAGATCCATTTTCTCTCTCTGCACAAGGCTAAGCCTGCTCTTTGTGTCTGTGTGCGCGCGCATCATTGGACACCATGCCACACACACACACACACACACACAGACCCCTCCTACTTTCACCTTCATAGACACACACAGGCACACACACACACACACACACACACTCTTTCAGAAACACTGCTCTGTCACGATTCTTTTCAAAGGTAAAGTGCAGGTTAATTTGTTTTATTCTTATTTTACAGCAGTCATTCGGTTAGTGTGTCGTCAAGTGAGTGTCATTAGAGAGATTTCTTGTTTATTTGTCCGATAAAACAGTGTTTCCGCTGTGTGCGCGCGTGCGTGAAAAGAGTGGAGGAAGGGTATAAGCCGAGAAGGGATAGAGAGGGGGAGGGGCTCCTTACTTTAGATTCACACACACACACACACACACACAAACTGAAAGACTTATCTGTCGGAATTTATTTTTAATTTTTTTTCAGGTAAAGTGAAGGTTAATTTGTTTTATTTTTACTTTATATTTTGTGTTAATTATTTTTATGTATTCATTTTTTAGGGCTGTGGATGAATAATTTGAGTTTCCATTATTTCTTATGGGAATTCTTTGATTTGGTTTACGAGTGTTTTGTAATACGAGCCCGCTTCCAGAACGAATTATGTTCGTGATCCAAGGTTCCACTGTACTTACTTACAGAATGACTGAAAGAGAAGAGGATGGAGAAGGAAAAAAAGGGCGTATGATCCAAAACACACCATACGACATACCACATGCCAAACATGAAGCATGGTGAGTGCTGAAGTTTATGGAGTTATACTGCTCATATTCAGTCAAAAGCAACACAAGGTGAAGAAATGGAATGTTAACATTCACCCAGCCTCTGGCATCCGAGTGGCACAGTGGTAAAGTGCTCGCCCTATCATAAGGAGATCGCAAGTTCGATTCCCTGGTGATGCTGTAACCTCTCGCAGCCAGAGGTCGAGAGAGAGCTGATTGGCTGAGCTCTCTCAGAAGGCTGGGATGAGAGGTACTTAGTGCTCTCACAGTAATCTATGTTAATCACATTAATCACATTGGCTCTACGGCCAATCAGGGGAGTCTGTGAGCTCAGGCAAGCGGAAGGAGCGGATAGCGCTGTCCCCCAAATGTGTTACGCCGCCCCCAACGGTGCGTGAGTTAGCAGTTCGAAAAAAAGCAGTCAGCTGGTGTCACATGGTTCAGAGGAAACATACGACTAAATTAGGGAGAAAATTGAGGAAAATAAATACATTTTTAAAAAAAATTCTGGAGACTAAACTGTCGGATTACACTGTAGGATTACAAAAGTATAAAAAATTTTAATCTAGCTTCCAATGTAATAGTGTATAAACCGAAAGAGTTATGTATATTGGGTTTTACATTTTGATGTGAAGATGATGACATTCTAAGAAGATCAAGTCTGGCCTTTTGTCTTTTTGTACTTCCTGACCACTGGGTAGGGTCCCAAGGTAAATGTGAATGCTAATCTCAAGGCCATGTTGTGCATTTGTCTCTATGATAATGTGAAGGTCTGGGCGATACTGTCAGGCTGATTAGATTAGCACCTATGCATTTGAAAGGCACTGTTATGCTGATGAGATCAGGGCTGGGGAACCTCCGTTACCAGGCTGATTCCTGTACTACACTATCCTTTGTTTAGAATGTCTCCACCTCTTGGTATCCCTCCCACTTGAAAATATAAACTCTCCAGAGCTTTAGTCAGACTTGGATGACTACAGCGACGCACGGCGAGTTCTCAATAAAGAGTAACTTCTGCTTGAAAGATATCCTAACGTCTCCTGGTCTCTGCTTCGACAAAGGAAAAAGTTTCCAACAGGACAAAGACCCGCAAACAGGCATCAACTCAAGGTGGATGCAGTAAACAACTGGCAAAGCATCTCAAATAAGGGAACTCAAGCATTTGGTTCAATATTCAGACTTTACTATTTATAAATACAGTTTCTGTTAGTTTGTCCAATTACCCTTGAGCCTGTGAAAATGGATTAACTATGCTCAAAATGGCTGCACTTCCTGTACTAAAAGGAAATACAGTAATTCTGTTGAAACTCCTAAAACTAAAGCTGGAAGTCCATAATTCAATTAAACATTGGGTTCTTTGTAACACTGGGGTTTTGTATAGGGGCTAAAATACCAACATCTGGCACTGTCTGAATATTTATGGATCTACTGGTTATATGCGCAGTAGAAGTCCAGTTGAGATTCAGCCTCAGGAAATCACAGACGCTGATAACTGCCTTCCGTTTTACCAAAAACGTTTTGGATGAATAGGGATAGTAGGATTTTATTTTGCCTTCGAATATGTGAATATATTAGAATTTGAATAACATTTGAAATTTGACTCTTTTGCACAACCCTGCTACACTATTGGGATAGCAGTCTAAAACAAACATTAATAAAAACTTGTTTACTGTTTATATTTTATACCCATACAGAAGAAGATATAATTCTCAGGGTGATGCAGACACAGTTTGTGTTTGTGGAGCTCTGGATTGGCTTTGGTTTAAATCTAGTAAGCCTGCAGAGTTGAGAGTCCTGCTCCCAGCAGGCCACATTCGTTAACCTACACACAAGCACATTTCACACAAGTCCCTCATAAAGACTGCATACCTGTGATGAGAGTGTAGAAGAAACACTGGGGTTATACACTCATATATATATATACCAGCCCTACCATTCCAATGCAAATCATTATGTCCAGTATTGTGTAGGTTCTCCTTAAGCGACCTGGGGCCCCTCAGGCAGACCTCTGCGGGTGTGCTGTGGTGTGTGGCACCAGGATGTTGGCAGTAGATCCTTTATGTGCTGTAGGGGGCCTCTGTCGATTGGACTTGTTTGGACTAGTTGTGCTGCGATCCTTCTCTGTGGGCTAGGCTAGCGTTTGGTGCCTGTTGGGCATGATATATAATTGATAATCAATGTTAAGGTGTTAATTAATGTATTACACCACTGGCTGAGCGATGTATGGTAGTGAGAGTGTGTGTGTGTGTGTGTGTGTACATACAATGGTAGGCACCTAGAAAAAAGTGATTTGCAAGTGTCATAGTGATATAACATGATACAACCCTGTCATCCTGCTAATTTGTTTGGGTGTAAGCCAATTCTTTCCTATTTTCACTCTGTTGCTATTTTTGTGGTCGTAAATGGAAATAGCTCCACTGTTGCAGCACAGAGGTATGTTTAAAACTTATTTGTGCCAAAACCATGGAGACAATACCACCTTTTTTTTTTAACATAGGCACATTGCCAAAATGTTTGAGTCTTTAAATAAAGCCTTAAATTCTTGTAACATCTTGAAGTACGCTTAAACTATCAAATGGACACTTTTATATAAAAAGGTCATTTCACTCAGCTTCACTTTCATCCATGCATGAAATCGATGTATAATGATTATAATGAATGAATGGGTCTTCCTGTGACGTTTTTGAGATGTTGCTGGGTCAAAATGTAGCAACCTTGGCTAGAGAGCTGTTGTTTTACAAACCATGTTTCATTATATTCTAATGCACAATCTAATGCACTTACTTTGTTATGCTGTTTAGAGTATTGGTTGCATGCTTAAAACATGCATTAGTGTGTCTCAGTGCCTCTTTTAGTTAATAGAAGGGAATCAGTGAGAAAGGTTCTCTCAAAGGTTCTGTCAAAGTGTTGTTGTGATGTTAATTTGACAATCTTATGGACGTTAGGGCAATTAGGTTGTTTTTAGAAATTAGAATGACTTTGATGAAATGACATCGGAACACCTTTGACTACATAATGGTGTGCTATTGTTGAACGAATGCCATAACACAAGGTTGCAAAAACAACTTTAAAACAATATTAATATCTCAGTAGGACTCCAAGTCCAGTCTCTAAAGTGGGAGAACTGCTTGCTTACGTCTGGACCAATAGGGAGTATGCTGCTGCGTCTAGTAAATGCGTGTATATAAAAATTAATGCCACTAAAGAAAAAAACCCGACATATTAAATTGAAAAAAGTTAGCCAGATGTGTAAAAAAAATGCATTACCTCTGAGATCAGTTCTGTGAAACTGGACATGATGCAGTTTGAACGCTGTGCAAACGTCACATAACAATATCGGGAGTTAAGATGCACCTCACAGTAATATTTGCTAAAGAAAATTAAACAGAGACTTCATATTACAACACTCAGATATGCATGTGATACACACTCTGTGCACGGAAATGTGTTATACCCATCCCATTCTCCGATCAGAATTCTAAACACTGATGTATGTAAAATACATGTAAAAATGTAAATATTTAATGAATTCAACATTATCTCAATGTCATTTTATCTTCTATCAGCTTTCAAAAACATTATCCAGATGTTGAAAGTCATCACAACATCGTTACAACCATATTATTACAGTTCGCCAACGTTACTTTAAGTGACTGCTGGAAAGGATGGATGGAATGCAGGTTGAGATGCATGGGTTAAACAAAAAAGGCACTATAACTATATAGCAAACTGCTGTCAGTGTAGAAACATATGCTGATGTTTCAAGTTTGCTAAGAGTCTGTACTGTAAAAGATTAAAATCATGTTCATAACAGACTTGGGAGGAAAAATGAAAAAAAAAGAAAGGAAAAGAAGCAAGCACCTTGACAGTACATTGAAAAGTTTTTAATAATTCACATGTCAGCATATAAATCACTTCCTAGGGGGTAAAGAGGTTCAAACATGGAGAGATAAATTGTCAAGTCACACACACACATACACTCATATCTATGTTCATTCTTGTGTCATGACTCAAACAAGAATGCAGCAATACAAATAAGGCTAAAAATGGAAATCGATACTTCATCATGAACTAATTAGAAAAGAACAAAGACAGAGGAGTCAAGGAGGGATGTGCTAGGTCAGACACCCAACGGAGGATAAAAAGTCATTGTTATTCACATCCGTATACGGCTTCATCAAGGCGCCCGGTTAACTTTCTTTCACCGAGTGTTGAAGACGTGCTCACTCCTGCTTAATGAGCTCGGAAAATCAGCCCGATGAGACAATACGCACACTCTATAGGGTCAAAATGCTTAAAAAGAATTCGAAACATAAATGCAGATGACCAACGTGACATCTAATTGGTTTTCGGAGGCATTTTAAACTGGCAGTTATCCTGATACGCACTGCTGTGATCACTCTAGAATTTGAAAAAGGTACATTTAAATAGCTTTCTACAGTACTAATGTTTTAGCCGGCAAAGTGCAAAGACTCATTATGTGGCTATTAGGATTTATTCACAGGCAGAGCATCAAATGATATTTAAGGGATTAGGTAAGAGAGTGCGTTACAAGCAGCAACGATAATCAACATACTGACTGAATAATAATAATAAAAAAAAACTCTTTAGCCATTAATGATGTTGATTCACTTCATTCACTTTTAGTTAGTTTAAATAAACTGGTCAGAGGGTGAGTTCCAGGGACAAGAAAAAAGCAAGAAAGAAAGTAAAAATATGTGTAGGGAGGAATGAATACATGAGGGAAGGAAAGAACGAAATCACTTTACTGTAAAGTAAAACCTTGGACTGCAAGTGTTATGAAAGTGTTTCATAAATTTTAACTGGATAAATGAGCGATGTCTGCTGAGCGTCACAACTGAGCCAGTGGTTCTTCTCTCTCTCTATCTCGCTGTGGAATTGTGGGTAATTGTCTTCCATGCTCTGTCTCTGTACGCGTGCCTCAGTCGTATAGTCAACATCCGTGTGCGTATGCTGTTTACTATAGCATTTTGACCATGTCTGTGTTCGCGTCGAGAATTTTTAACATTTTGTGTCCAAGTGTAGTGACTGTTCTTTAGTAACTGTACTACAACAACTGCTCTCAAGAAGAAAAAGATTTAAAAGGCTGTAGCAGTGTGGGAGATGAATCTGTTTAACAACAATGCAATGTCGCATTTCTGAGAAATCCTCAAAATGAGGCAAAAGCAAGTGTCATTAGAAAGGTTCTTTGTTAAAGTCACACAAAAAGAAAAAGGTTACAGTGAGCCAACAGATTGCACTGGTTCCATTAGTGATATCCTCCTTATCTCTCTGTGGCTGGTTTTATACCAGCCACGATTCTTTTCAAAGGTAAAGTGCAGGCTAATTTGTTTTATATTTACTTTATATTTAGTATTAATCATTTTTACATTTTCAATTCCTTTCAATATTTTTTTTGGTTGTGGAACGAATCATCCGAGTTTCTATTATTTCCTATGATGGAATTCACTTTGATATATGAGTGCTTTGGATTACAAGACCGTTTCCAGAACAAATGTTGCTCGCAATCCAAGATTTAACTGTACTTCTGCCTTAAAAAAAAAGTGCCTACTTTTTGGCAGTAAACAGGTCCGCCAATGCACTGACTGTAAAAAAAAAAGGCTACTGAGTTATTATTTTGCTTTAAAAAGGACTTTTCTTAATACACACTAATAAGCACAATACTGTATATCAGATGATCAGTTTAAAGTGTTTTGAGGAGCTATCGCTGAGTCCTTTCAGTAATGCATGGCATATTCAAAGTGCATTGAAATACAGGCCAGCTTCAAACTAAAAACATGGTTTTATTCGTTAATAAATGTCCACTAGTCTTCAAGGCGAACATGGAAGAGTCATTCCTAATTAGGTTGTTAACATAGCAACTGAACAAATATAAAGTATGTGAAACCACAGCACAGATGCTAATTAAGCAATATCGTATGAGAGGAAACACAAGAAACTTTTAGGTTTCCAGGGCTGAATTCCAAAATGCATTAAATAGAAAGCTTGTGCACCATGTAGGGTGTACAATCCACTGTTCCATACACCAAGAAGTGCTCTTGATCAGGGGTTAAAAGGGCATTTGGGATTCAGCCTTGTGTTTGAAGCTGGTTAGCTTTGTAGCTTGTGTTAGCCATAAACAGAACAATATGGATGTTTCAGAGGCAATTCGGAACGACTGAGAAGGAGTTACTAATGAGACAAAGTAATGTTTAAGATGACATAACGTTATTAGATGTGTTTTCTTACTGAAAGTGCTCCTGTGACTAGTTTTAAATGTGAGTTTTGGCAGGCAGTTGATCTTCCCTTTTTCTAGTACAACAAACTGTATGGAAAGTTAGTGTAATTAACAATTGTTAGAACACTTATGATGTGGCGTGATACATATAGTTAAATGTGCCAGTGCTGTTATGCTTTATAACTCTCGTCCAATCAGTTCATTTGGTTGAAACTAAATATTGTATAATACAGCTTTTTTACATTCTCTTTTTAAATCTTATTGACCATTAAATCCAGACCTAAGGATGCTAGGAACGTGTGACATTTTCCTTGTTCTTCTCTTCTATTATGCAGATATACTATGCTACACAAGCAGCATGGTGGCTGAGAACTTAGCATGGTTGCCTCATACCTCCATGGGGTTGGACTTGAAATCTTGCCTCGGGTTTGTGTCCCGTGCCTTGTGCCCTGAGCTCCCTGAGATAGGCTCCAAGGACACATGATAAGCTGTATGGAAAATAAATGAATGAGGTATACTACACTCATACACTATAGCATACTTCAAAGGGAAACTGACTTTTCGCTTGTTAATGTGATTTAGAGTGGGCTACTCAATATGCATTTAATATCACTTGGTAGCCTGACAAAATGTCTGTGTCATTATCAATCAGCTGGCTGCGTGTGTTTTTGTAAATGCACTGTTCCACATAACACTCAATGACATGACCAGCCTGATATCGAAACATTGCTGAAGGACAGCTTAGCCATGCTACTTTGCTATGCTGTCCACAGAAATGTGAACCATTTTGGCATTTGTCGGTCATAAATAATACCAGTGTGTGGGAGTTGATATTTCATTATGATAGGCAGGAAATAGGCAGTAAGACTGAATCAGAGATCGTTTTTGCTGATTGAAGTGCATTGGTGCCAGAAGGCCCGCTGGCGAACAGTAACCCTAGGGTCAACTTCCCACTCAGCAGAGAGGGAACTGAATTTTTTTTTCCTGACTAATTGAAGAGATTATTCACCACACATCAGATAAGTCTTGTTGCATGGCCTTGCCTTCGTAATTGCTCTGCATTAATTATTTGCTAAGCACAATAAGTGAGAATTTTTGGCAAGGCCTGAGGATCAATCCTTACCTAAACCAATTTACAGTAACAAGACTAGATTGTGATGATGATTAAATAACTTTTATTCTGCATTTATTTTACCAAGCATTGTGGTTCTGCTGTACATTAAGGCTTTGAGTCTTGGTACTTTTCTTTTTACTTAAAATGTACTAGGCACTTGACTTCACTTTAACACTTCTAAAACATCTAAACTCACTCGATAATTCCACAGGTAGACAGACAATAAATTCAGTTAACCTAACCTGCAAACAAATTCCAATGTGCTGTTATTCCTACATTACACTTGACACTTTCTCACTCACTCTTTATATCACTTATCCTGTACAGGGTCGTAGGAGGACTGGAGCCTATGCCAGGGGACTAAGGGCACAAGGCCATGTATAAAGCATGACAGGCAAACACCAATCAGCCTAGTCTGCAAGTCTTTGAACTGTGGGAGAAAACTGGAGGAAACTAAACAAGCACAGGGATAACATGCAACCTCAACGTACACATACCATAGGCAGAATTCAAACCCTCGGCCATAGTGCTAACCACTACGCCACCGCGCCAACTGTGATTTAACTAATTCGATTTTAATGTGCGTTATGGAAAACAAGCATAATGAATGAAACAGAGGAATGGGTTTACATAGCCATAGTCTTTAACCTCTCTCTCTTTCTCTCTCTCTGTCAAGTGATGTAACATTGTGTTGTGTGCATATGAGAAAAGGCAGAAATATTATTTGAATTAAACAAAAACACCAGATTAAATGTTTTTTCTCATGCAACAGTCAATAAGGATTATATATAGTTTTTTTCACTTGTTGGAAGACAAAAGGAATTGCAAAAGAATCCTGTAAATAAAATACTAATCGCCAAGTATGTAATCTGCTTGTCTCAGGCTTCCAGGAGAAAGGTTTGTTTCACAAATGAAGATGATTGATTAACAATGAAATATAAATGAAACCAGAAAACAAGAAAATGCCCCATCAACAGGACAGATTTTACCATTTTAACCAACTTTCCCAACTGGAACTGTAGGTGGAAGTAAGTTAGTAACCCAGTGTAAGGATCTGGGAAAGAGCGTGTGTGTGTATGTGTGTGCTCTGTGATGGAGTGGCACTCTGCGCAGGGTGTACCCCACCTTGTGCCCAAAGTCTCCTGGGAGAGGCCCCTGCGACCCTGTATATGATTAAACTGGTATAGAAGATAAATGATGATGATAATAATAATAATAATAATAATAATAATAATAATAATAAAGTAAATAACAATAACAATGTGGAATGGCTGCAGATCTGGTCAAATCTGACCAACCTTGTATGCAAAAACCACTTCAAAAGCAAATTGGAGGAGAATATGCTACTACACTGCATCTGGCCAAGAGCACTTGACCAAATATGAACTGCCCAAACAAGCATATACACATATACAGTCACACTCACGTTTAGTTCTTTAACATTTACATTTAGCAGACAATTTTATTCAGAATGTCAAAACACACACATACCATCAAATTTGCTCTTCCAGTGACATAACGAGGAGTGAGAACCACATGTCTCGCCTCAGGAGCTGACACTGAGCACTCTCTCTCTCTCTTTCTGTCTTTCCCATTAGCTGAACACTTACATTGGCCAATTTTAGCTTCTCCCTGCCATGTCTTGGTGAGAAAGCAGGAGAAATCCCTAATCTGCAGCTACATATGAAAGAAAAATAAAGCAATTACAGGCGTCTGCGAGGCGCTGCCTCCTAGCTTTAATGTGACACACACGTCTCTTGGGAGAATAAATACAGCCAGTTTACACTATTCTCCCTGGATATGTTCTGTATAGAAGCATACATAATACCCAATTAAAGCTTGCTGTACAGCACCTACTAATAAATCATTCGTCCAGAGGAAGGAAAAAGAGAAACACAGAGAACGAGAGAGAGAGAGAGAGAGAGAGAGTGAGTGAGACGCTGTTAATATACTGTTACCATGCTAATTCCAGAGTCTACATCACCCCACGCTAGCTTCCCAACCCCAGTTATTCCCACTCACTTACAGACAAAGAAAGAAACAGGATGTTTTAACAAGCACATCCTGTTCAGTAATTAGCAACATGGAGTGTCTGAAAAGTCAGGAACCTCTGGGAATATTATGAGCAAAATCCACAAAAACATCATACAGCACCTAGGAAAGTGCATAGAGCTTAAAGGTGAACATGAACATGTCGAAAATAATATGCAGTTTTATGCAGTTTTACTTTTGTCTCTTCCTAACTGTTTCAGACACCCTGTGCATAATCTGTTGACCCATCTTACTGATTTTGAAGCTTGGAATTTGTGAGTGTTGATAATAACAGCTAATAGAGGTTAATAAAAATAACAATGATAGCACCCAATCCAGATTTGGACCCTCAATCCCATTCAAACACATCTATACCCCAAACCGCCCAAATCAAATGTGCACCCTAAACCTCAACCAGATCTGTTCCCCCCAACCCCAAAGACCCCCAAACCCCTTTTACCACAACCTCCCAAACAAGAACTTTACCCTCAATCCCAAAATCAAATCTTTACCCTCCACCCCCCAACCAGATCTGTACACTCAACCTTCCAACCAGATCTGTACTGTTAACCCCCTAGCAAATCTGTACTATTAACATCTACAACCTGATCTGTGTCCTTAACCTTCCAATCGGCTCTGTACCATCAACTTCCCCAAACAGATCTGCATCATCTGACACTGACAATGCTCTTTTTCCTCAATCCCAAACTCACATCTGTACCCATAACCCCACAACCAGATCTGTACCCTCAACTCCTAAACTAGATGTTTTCTCACCCCCAAACCAGATCTGTACCCTCAACCCTTCAACCACATCTTTACCATCAACCTCCCCTAACAGATCTGTATCTGACAATGCTCTTTTCCCTCAAACCCAAAACCAGATCTGTTCCCTCAATTCCTACACCAGATATGTTCTCTCAACCCCAAACCAGATCTGTAACCTCAACCCTCCAACCATTTCTACCATCAACCTCCCTAACCTGATCTGTACGCTCAACCTCCCCATATAGATCTGTATCCTCCAAACTCCTGACAATGCTCTTTTCCCTTTACCCCTAAACCACAACTGCACGTTTAGCCCCAACATAATCGATAAACGAACTAAATTGTGTTTAAAATTGCAAACATTGCAAAAACATTCCCCTTAATATGATCCAGTAGATTACTTCCATTTGCTTTTTGAGTTTTTAATGGTATGGAATTGATGCATAGTGTTCTGATCAGGGCAGCTATTGCATAGTGTTTCACATTGCTGCTTGTTTGCTTTCATGCTTTTGTGCTCTTCATTATTGTTATGTCTTACTCGCAAAAGCTGGCACACTGGGAGGCAAATCATATACCGCAGAGTATTTTTTCAATGCATGAATTCATGTGTACAAAGACACACATTGCAAACACAAACACACACCATACCTACTGTAGCTATGGCTCAAAGATTATATTGTAGCCTAAAACATTACTTTGAGAAAACATCTTCATCGAAATGCACATTTGCTAACACTTTGCATCCTGGTTTCTGAAAACATGTCTAAAGATATATCGTAAATATATCTGTGGATAAATTTTTTAAAAATGCTTTACTCAACAGAAAGATAAAAAGCTGCCTACAAAAAAAATACAAAAGCGTGTCTACTTTCCAAATTCTTAATTGCCTAGTGCTAGTGTGTATGTGTGTGTGGAAAGAGTGGCAGGCTTTTTCTGCTCTCCTCTCTGTGTAGCCCGTCATACTGTGGAACTGTGATTAATTTCTGCCCAATTCGCTCCCGTTATCACAATTACCTCCTCTCATCACAGTGATTACAGGGTAGAGTTCTCTCACCCTATCAGTGTCCATTAAACAACACACACACACACACACACACACACACACACACACACACACACACACACACCCACACGGCGGTAGCATGCCTTACTTTGACAGCTCCAGTGTCTGGCATGGAGAGGACACTTCCTGACAGCTTTTGGCTATAAGTCCGGACTAAGCCTTGCCTGAACCCTTCAATATGTAACGTCACATTAAAGCTTCATGAGGCTGGCAGCTGCACAGATCAGGCTGCCATGTGCCAGCCAGCATAATGCCCCAGGACGGACAGCACGTCTACAGTATGTATTTTTAATATGTAGCCGCAGCAGCAGCAGCAGAGGTGGTCTGCTGTTTCCTTCCGTGCGGTGAGAATTACTCCGGTATAACCAGTAATGTGACAAATAGCCACGAATGCGAGACTTTGCAGACCAAATTGTCAGCGTTCGCTTTAGCTCAGATAAGCAATAAAAGAGTAATTTTGTCACATATAAACATAAAATATTCAAAATATGAACTTTCATATTCTTCATTGGAAAATTTAAAGAGGCTTTTAAATGGATTTGTTTTAGCTCAATAGATGCTCGACATTATTGGATATATAGAGGCATAAATGCTGATCTGTCAGAGGAGACTTAAATGTATTGATCTGGTCAGAGTGTTAAGGGTACAGATCTAGTTTCAGGGTTAGAAGCTAGATGTTTGATTTAGGGTGGGTTAAAGGTATAGAACTGTTTTGGGGGGAGGTTTTGAGTACATATTGATTTTGGGGTTGAATGGGCAGTGCTGGCTGGGGGTGGGCAGTACAGATCTGGTTCTTGAATTGAGGGTAGAGATAAGGGACAGGTATAAGGGCACACATTAAGGGTAAATGGAAAAGATTTGGATTTTCAGGGGACTCTGTGGTCCACACGGGGTACACCCTGAATGGGGGTCCCAAGCACACACACAGTCACTCACTTACTCATGCACTATGGGCAATTTGGAAATTAGCCTAGTCTGCATGTGAGTGTATATATACATATACAGTGGCTTGCAAAAGTATTCGGCCCCCTTGAACCTTTCCACATTATGTCACATTACAGCCACAAACATGAATCAATTTCATTGGAATTCCACGTGAAAGACCAATACAAAGTGGTGTACACG
>JAOVVA010000009.1:5228215-5260901 GCA_028565275.1 Leiocassis micropogon | reverse complement strand
TCGTTCATATAATTAAAGTAGCTCGTGGAAGGGGAAACTAGCCAGCTAGCAAGCTGTGCATAATGGCAGATGCAGACTGTGCTATACAGTAACATAATGAATTTTATGATGAAGGCCTAATATGAGCTTACCCTGTTTCAAAAGCTAGCAGCCGCCACTGATGTACACATACATATACACATTGTATACACTATATACTGAAGATTTCAAAAACTATAACATACAGTATATGATATTAGGTAAAAACAACTACAACAACACCAGTCAACTGTTATTATAAGACACCAAGGTCAGCCTTGAATAGTGGAATAGTTCTTGTAAGAACAGTATTGTCAAGGGCATTTGCAAAACCCATCAAGCACCATGATGAAACTCGCTCTCATGAAGACCATCCCAGGGAATCAAGACCAAAACATACCTCTGCTGTAGAGAAGTTCATTTAGAGTTACCATCCTCAAAAAACACCAATTTACAACACCTCAGATTAGAGCCCTTAGGAAGGCTTAACAGAGCATAAGTAGCAGAAAGAAATAAAAACCAAGAAAGACCACACATACAAAACTGGGCAGAATGTTTTCCTGTTTTTTCTCAAATCAGCATCTCTACAAGCATGACAACCCTTCCAATAGAGTATCAGTTGAATTCCAACACAAGCAAACCTCATTCTGCTTTATGAGGTACTGATTAGGTGATCACCTAAATCAAATCTTATTTAATGAGGAAAAGTATAAAACCCGCTGCTGTGATCATCACTCTTCTCTCGCGATGTGACCAGCGGGATGGCAAAACAGTGCTAGTACCACTAAGATAATTGGAATTTTAAAAATAACCATTGACCATTCCAAAAGAGTTGAAAAGAAAAGCTTTGAGTAAGGAACAGGAGGGTTCAATCCAGACTTTACTGGTACAGGGATCCGGTGAGCGTCAGCTTGCTTCTATCCTTAAAATTTCAAAGACGGCAATAAGCAAGAACAAGGTCATGCAGCAGACATTGAGAACAACAAAACTGCAGACTGGCAGAGGGCGAAAACAAATCTCTACCGACAGGGATGACTTTACTCCCATGTACAACAGTGAACCTTGGGCACCCTGACCCTACTGCCTGTTCACATTGAATGGCTTGCTAGATACTAACCACGGCATACCCAGAACACTCCACAAAACCCGCCTGTTTAAACATGGTCTGGCCCAGCTGTTTAGCCGTCACAATTTGACAACAATTTGAATTAAAATGCCTTGCATGTGCCTATTAACATTTGCTGCCTAATATATGCCACCTCTTGAAAGTTGCCACTTTAATGAGATAATCAATGTTTTTCACTTCATCTGTCGGTGATTTCCGTGGTGTAGTTGATCTTGGTTTTATTGTTAGACTACCTATAGAAATAACATAAGGGAAATGAATAGACAGGCATATGGATTAGGAATATACAATAATAATGGGAAATAAAGCCTAAACAATAAGTATTATAAACAGCACATAGCCTAGTGCAATAAAAATGTTTTTGGTACAATTATAGTTCATGCCCCTTTGTTCACAATACTGGCATTTAATCTTTATAGAGAAAAAAAAGGATTTGTTTAAATAAACGCAGACATTTCAATTGACTTTTTGTTCTGTTGATGATTTTTTTTCCACATATTTCGAAGTAAATTGCCTAAAGTAAACCTGCCTTGGCTCATGCTTGCAACTGGTGGAAGCAGCAGTTTACAGAAACAACATGCCCGACTTGATAGCTGTCTTTTAATCTTTGCGGCTGAATATAACCGGCTACTCCTGCCAACAGTCCTGATATTTCCTCCTATCTGTTTGGAAGCTAATCTCTGTGCATACCTGCAGATACCCCACTCTGCCTCTCCCAGGCCTGGTGAAGAAGCTAGCATTTTCACAGTATTTAATAGCGCAGCTGACACACACACACACAGACATTTTTTTATGAAGATTTAAAACACCTGTGCGCGGTCGGAACAGTGCTGCACTCATTGTTATTTCTGATTTGCATCCTCGCCTTGTGAGAGCATGCTGAGTGTTTGCCTTTTGCTTTGCAAGCTTATACACTTCTCACACTACTTATTATCATTGTGCACACGCATTTCAGCGCATCTGTCCAGCGTGATGACCATGAGAAAGATAGTTGAAGGTTTGTTTTAAGTTGTTCATCAGCATCCAAACCCAGCTCTTAGAAACAGGGGGAACACTAAAACTCACACAGACACCACCGACAACAACATTCCCGGCTGTGTGACCACCGGTGCTGGAGGCGCGCCAGCGTCGTCAGTATGTTCTCTCCCTCTGCCTGAGTTATGCACCTGTCTGTACACATCTTCCTCCATTCATATTTTTCCCCCCACATGATGCACACAATCTCACTACACCAGGACTGACACAGGACAGCCTGTCTAATAAATAACTGTGTAATAAATGAGGGCCGCAGTGTTTTAATTTTTTTTTAAATTGTGTGGGTTCTAAACTGCGAGTATTCAGGAAATTAAAAGAAGAGGAAAGGAGGAGTAAGGAAAGACAGAGTTACATTAACAGGGAAAAGAGAAAGTGCCGGAGTAAGAGTCAGTGAGGAAGGTACAGAGGAGGGAAAAAAAATAAGTTCCTCACCTCACCTTCAAAGACTCACAGATCACCGTGCAAATAAAGTACAAATAATGTTTTCAAGGTGATTTATAGTCACTGTGAAAGGCATTGTTGGGACTCTGAATTAAATAGAAAAAAAAATAACTTTCTTCTTTCTCATCCAGTACTGCACAAGGCAACTGATAGAGGGCAGACATAATACACAACCACAGTGATGCTTTGCATATAAATATCCATTTTCATTATGATAATCATCATATGTGTAAATTAGAAATGAAATAGGGATAATGTTTGCATGGAACACATGGTTTATACACAAAATTTACTACCAACCTAAAACTGCTAGCTGTACCTTGCATGTCTGCGATAACATTGGCTAATGTCTCTTTGTTTACATTAGAACAAAGGTTAAAGCATGAATTACAGTACATTTGTGTAAGTCCTTTAGGAAAAACCAAGCTCGCTTAAGGCTTAAGCATGCATTCATTCTGAATTGAAGCACTTTGTTCACTTTTCTGCCCCCTAGTGGACACCTTTACTTAAGTTCAAGTGTGACGGCAGACTCTGCCCTGCACTAGGTGTGTTCAAATCAAACTGGGACTTGTGATGAAATTTTTCATGAATCAGAACGCAAAACTAATTGACATTTACACAAGACTTTCAAACACAGTACCGTGATGAGACGCTTAGACGCAGTAAAATTGAATTATGGAAAGGTTTCAAAAAAGGCTTGGTTTGGAGCCGTAGCTTGGAGTTCTTCAGTCATTTCCATAAACATTCAGCGAGTGGACGCCTGATCATTAAAAATCAATAGAAAACTTGTTGCCGACCTGCAGAAGAGACGCATCTGTCTGTGGTAACTGTACACACAATCATTGACAAATACCACTTGTGCATTACATAAACTCGGCTGGGAATTATTACCACATCCCCTGTCAGTAGGTCAGCCCTACAGTCCTGACCTCGCTCCAAGCCATTTCCACATGCTTGGGCCATTAAAGGATTTCCTGGGAGGCCAGGGTTTCAGACATTAATTTGGATTTATCTATCTACTGTATCTATCTACCAGTCCGATCATGGCTCCGGCATACTAGAAAACTTTACTGATACCATGATGGTGTCCAAGCACTATTGAATCATTATTATAAGTGCATTAATGTAGCAGAGGATTATACAGAGAAACAAAAAGTTTTTACTCTCATAACTGCATTTTCTTATTCTGTACAATCAAAAGAACTGGTTTGACTTGAACGTGCCTGGTATGTGGCCACCTGAGCATGACTCGCTCATGTGTTCGCAAATACAAAGATGCAAAAATATAAATCAGACCTTGGCATTGTCTATTTTAAAGGCAATTCTGTGACAAAGACCACATACTGTTTCTGTTCCCAAATGATCAGGATGTGTGCATTTAAATTCATTATCATCAGCAGTGGATTTAATCTGGCAAGCATCATGATGGATACGGAGCTACTGTAGTTTCATTGGCTTCAAGGTGAGAAAATTCACAGGACACCAGTCTATGACACAAGAAGGAAACCTTAAAATCATGGTTAAACCGAGGTGTCTGAAGCCTTGGGATTGCAATGCTACCTACTGTACCAATGTATCATCCAGGGTATCAAAATGAAATATACAGATTTGTCCCCTAAATATTTTTGTATGATCAACAAATTCACAGTAGTAGTAATTATTGCTTAAGATTCTGAGCTGGTTAGAGTTTAAAGAGCTCTAAGCTCTGGTGTATTAAGCACAACTCTTTCTTGGATTGTATTAATGATATGTCAATTTGCATAAAATAATAAAATGCACATATAATATCCAGCTAAACATAATGCATGTGTACTCGTGTTAAGTTTATTAAGACAATATAATAGTTTAATAAGACTATGTTAACTGGAGGTCCTACCATGGTCGTAAAAATGGGAATAAATACAATGGTTATCACCATACTGTACGTCCCTAGTTGGACTTTAGAGGTTCCTAGATAGATGGATGGATGGATGGATGGAGAAGATCAGGATTATAGGGAGGATAAAGAATACAGAGCTGCTTAGTCCTGATCTTGTTCCATTGGACTTTCACCTGTTTGCTCCCCTAAAAGCTGCCCGTATGAGGACGAAGATTCAATGAAGATAGCGGTGCACTTGTGGCTCGCAGCTCAACCTAAAAAAATTTTTTTATGAGGGAATATGAAAGCTTGTTGACAGATGGACAAATTGGGTTGAAAAGTAAGGTGATTATGTTAAAGAACTGTGTTTTTATTTTCTAAAAGTTGATAATTTTTGACTCGACCTTGTACATTAATATTAATTATGAATATATTAATAAGTTTTTTTGAATAGATTGTTTGGTCACCCCCAGTTGCAAAAATAGGTGATAAAATGGCCGTTATTATTAT
Organism: Leiocassis micropogon; assembly: GCA_028565275.1. NCBI lineage: Eukaryota > Metazoa > Chordata > Actinopteri > Siluriformes > Bagridae > Leiocassis > Leiocassis micropogon. The sequence goes on along the minus strand of JAOVVA010000009.1, from coordinate 5,255,913 downwards.
TATTATTATTATTATTATTATTATCTTGTAGCAATTATCACTGCTAGGTATTTGAAAATGACCTTGATAGATTTTTTTTTTCTAGCGGCTTGAGTTATAACATATCTGGGGTCGATGAACAGTGGCTAATAGACTAAGCGGATCCAGAACTTGATCTGATCCAGTATTTGCTCACGTTAGATTCACTGAGAACCTAACCCTCTGATCCACGCAGAGCCACAGCAGCTGCTATGCTGCACATGCTGGTTAGTTTAGCGGGAGCGGAGAGCGATCTGTGCCCTGCTGGAGTAACGTGCAGCCTCTGCAGGATTAACAATACATCTCATGTTGACAGAATGGACGGGGGCATCTAAGATTGACCGTTACGTCAAAGATGAGTGACTATGATGCTGTTTTGTCTTCATGCCAGGTCTCACACATAGACACATACACACACACATACATGCTAACAAATCCAGACACTTCTTCCTCTGGTTGCTTGGTTACATACCGTGTTAGTGAGCGATAGCCCTGCTGTGTTATTGCTGTTTTTCTTCATTAGGCAATAAAAACAGATTATGCTAATGACTCTGTAAAAGAGTGTCATTATCAGCCAGCTTACTTAATAGCACTTTCCACGACGACACTGCAGGCTACCTGTAGCCAAGGATAAAGAGCTACACAAACATATGCCACAGGAAACATTTTCATTACTTTTCCCAAGGGAATAGGAAAAAAAGACGGGGGAAAAAAAAATCTTTCAAGAACATGAGCTGGTCCAACTTGGGGTTCTAATTAATTTTCACCAAGAGTTACATCATCAAAAATATCGCATTACCATTATGACAATGACACCATCCAACAATGACACCAAGTCCATCATGAAAGAATTGATTTGATTAACATTGGTCATTTGTCCAATCAGCCCTTAGATTAAATGAAGCATATTCGGACAGGATGCAAATGGCGGTTAAACATCTGTTATGTAATGATTATGTTTTGTTTGCTCAGGATATGCGAGCTCCTTATAATTAAATTGGCGTAAGCATTGTCGTCCCATCAAAGAGCTAGCTATATTTATTTTTCTTTTACACAAACATTTTTTTATGTAAGTCAGTTTCTTTCAAAAATAGCATTTCAGTACAGCACTTCGAAGAATTACATCATAGGAATTGGAAATCTGTTTAATTAGTCTGAGTTAGCTAATATTTAATAGTATAAGATTATAATTAACCAAATCTAAAATTACCTGAACCAATGTCTAGCCTTCATTTCTCACTTGAAGCTTGAAATGTTGACAGATTTTATTAGTTTAAGGTATCATTATTTATTAGTTTAATCTATTTTATTATTACTTACTAGCATTTCTATACTGCATAGTTTGGAATTAATAAAAATATATCTAGAAACAGGGATAATCAGTTTATATACTGTATATGGCTTATGGTAGTCTTATAATATTAGGCAAATCCTAACTTTATTCCAAATACTTTCATTGATTTTACACTACATGTGATGTAGCAATAGAATAAATAAATAAATAAATAAATAAATAATACAATAGAATATAAATGAATCATTTACTAGTAATATTACTACTCACTGACTGACTCACTCATAGTCTATACTGCTTCATCCTGTATACAGGGTCATGCGGGGGAGGGGGGGCCTGGAACCTATCCCAGGAGACTTGGGGCACGAGGAGGGTTAAACCCTGGACAGGGTGTCCGTCGTTGCACACACACAAACTATGGGCAATTTGGGAACACCAATTTGTCTAATCTGCAGGTCTTTGGACTGCGGGAGGAAACTGGAGTACCTGGAGGAAATCCACCATGCACGGAGGGAACATGCAAACTCCATGCATACAGAAACGGGAATTGAGCCTGGCTGGGAAACGAACCCGAACCGTGGAGGTGCAAGGCGACAGTGCTAAGCGCTAAGCCACCGTGGCGCTATATTATTATTATTATTATTAATGTATGTGCTTGTGTTCATCTATGATATTGTCTGTGATCCTATACTGTGATCCTTTAATCAATCAGTAATAAACAGTACTGCCAGCCTCATTCGAGAGTACCACTGGGAAATATGCAGTCCTTGATCACTGATGCCAAACTCTGGTATGCTCTACAGAGAGAAAACGGCCTACTGATGCCTTTTAAACATTATTTCAAGCTGTGGTATTATGCTATTTTGTGCCTTAGCAATTCAGAGAAATATCTGAAGAGATATCAGCCTTTATAACGTCTTCAGGTACACACACCCACACACACATAATGCCCCCAACTGACACGAGCCATTTAGAACTGAATCTTGTTTGCCCTGCAGGGGTGTGATCTGCTACAGAGCATGTCAATGCAAGCGCCATCCCCACTGCGGCTTCAGCCTCCGCTCTCAGATCTGCTCCTTTACCGATGCCGGTATCAAAGCAAAGGTCATTCGACTTGTTCTACCACTATTTATTCCACTCAGATCAAGTTACTACTGAGGCACTCACGGTCACACTCACATAAGCAGCTTATTTACACGCAAAAAAAAAAAAAAATACGACACAGTACTTTCCTCCCGAGTTCATTTCACTAACTCAGTGCAAAATGGGCTAGACACGGCACCGTATCAAGACAACCTTTCACTGCATCTTTTTTATGTAATAAAAGAGTGCAAACGGAGGGAATAAAGATTATTTAGACCTAGGTTTGAATAGAGAGGCAAAGCGGTGTAAGAACACTCCTGGCTCCCTCACTGAGATAAAAACACGATGATGAGTAGGTCACAGAGCTTTAAAGGAAGCTTTTCCACACAAGACGAAAGCAAGAAGCACACAAAGCTTAGATGCTGTATACTCCTCAAATTTATTCCACTGCTTTAATCTCAGTCCTCGCTGGCTACGACCCCAATCTGCAGGGGTGAAAGGTTAAACAGGGTCATTTGCTTTTTTAATTACAGATACAGCACACTGTTCTGCCCTGGGGTGGATTTTCCAGGTTTTACTTGGAAATGTACATACAAAAAAGATAGAGAGATTTAAAGCATTTTACCCACATTGTGTTTTTTTTTTTAATCACTCAAAAAATGTATACACAAAACTGAGTGTTAAATTATTTATACAAGTTTTTCTTTTCCTGAAGTTTGTATACATTTTTTTGGTTGACTCTACACTGTATAGGCTGCAGGGTGGCGTAGCTGTTAGCACTGTGACGTCGCAGCTCCAGGGTTGAGGGTTTGATTCCTGCCTTGTGCCCTGTGTGTGTATATGTAGGGGCCCAAAAAATTTGTACACTTCAACAGTTACCTATTAAAAAGCTTGAAACTTGATTTGCGGTAGCAATGTGTTTTATTTCAAATTCAAATTTTATTTGTTACATGCCGTGAAATGCTTATACGACCGCTCGTGACCTTAAAATTATCAATAAAAATAAATTAGGGAATGGAATAAAGAATAAAATATAGAAACTGCAGAGAAAAAGAACAAGATATAAAATATGGGATATGAAAAACCTAGCTGTACAAAATATACACAATAATGGCTGTACAAATATGCAAAATATGGAAAATGTGCAAAGTGTGCAAAATGAAATGAATAGAAATGTCCAAAAATGAAATGAAATAGAAATGTCTAGAAATGTCCAAAAATGTCCAGGGTGCATGCAAATGTGCATGAATGTTCAAATGTATAAATGGACTATAAATGTCGGAAATGTTTTGTTTCCTCCTTTAAAGATGTCAGTAGTCACACCATTGTTGATGCTATCACGTGAGCGTTAAAAGAGAGGCATACAGTGTCTTCTTCATGTTGAAGTCTGTATATACAGTACACATACATGTACAAAACCTATAATGCAGTTTGATAATTCATAATGTATCATAATGTTACATGTTGGACCACTTTCCCATCTCTTTAATAGAATACTCCACCATTTGTCAAAATAATACGTCCTCTGTGTGTGTTGTGCACCTATAACCTCATAATAATAATAATAATAATAACAATTATTATTATTATTATTATTAATATTATGAATAATAATCATACAAAAATTATTGTTGTACCTTTCGCAGTACCATAGAATTTTGTTTTAAATGTACTGTATACTGGAAATCAAAAAGACAGCTGTTATGGCAGTCAATAAATTTCTACAATACAAATACTTTTCTAAACAGCTTTCATGAACAAAGATAATTGTAAATTCATGGCGCTAATTAGAAGTCGCCCTTTTAGAGGGAGGACCTTATTTCTGGTTGTGCATTACCATAGTAGTCAACACAGATTAAAGTAATATTAAAAGTAAACATACATGTCTTGCATCTGATCACACACAAACATTTGCTTATTGTATAATCTGGAAAATAACTTGAACTGCTTGGGTGTAGCACCAAGGTTTAAAATTTAGATACAGGGTAATGACTTTGGTAAGACTTTCTCTCAAGAGTCTAATCAAGAGACCTTTAACGAATTGGTGTGAAATTGGCTGTAGTTATGAACTCATGCATAACTCAAATATTGTAATGTTTATTGAAAGAAAAACTGCCCTTAGGCTTGCATTTTAAGTAAGCTTCAAGTAATCAGGATTTCTGATAATTTCTGTATTACAGGGAAATGTGTTGTCATTGTCTATGGCAATTATGTACATGCTGAAGATACAGTCAATAGAGATTAGGTTAAAAAAAAAACCCTGAAGCATTCCTTTAAAGTATTCTTGTATCTCTAAGGGGGGGGGGGAGACATAAGCTACTTACAAATTGTACATAATCAGAAATTGCTAAAAGTTTAATTGTTGAAAGTGCTTTCAGTTAAGCATTAGATTAACAAAAGGACATTTGTGTGTAGGACAAAAGCCTGTGTTTACATGTCAATATTTACCCGCCCAAATCCACACACACACACACACACTCTTCGCCAACCTCATTATGGGAGCATGTATCAAAGTGCCCATAGTAAATCAAATGTGGCAGCTCAACTATCTTTTTTCATTTGTCTAATTCATTACCAGAGTCAAGGGAGGTCACTATGCTGTGACAATCCTTAGTCCACCGTCATGGGCACTGGCAGGAGGGCGCTAGAGATAAGATCAGTCTTTTGAGTGAATCTCATTAATGAACCACTGACAGCACCCTTCTGCATTTATGTTTTATCTAAATAATATAAATGAAATTTCCAGTCCACATTTTTCAAATGCATAAGTAGATATGCATTCTTTTATCCCTTTATCAGATGCTCTAAGGCCGTATCAGACATCCTAAAAACTTCAGACCTTAAGAGAGGAAAAAAAAAGAACAATCCCGGGGAAAAACCCTGAGTGGCAATAAAAGAACAATCTGAGTCAGCAGGGACATAATGCTGCCTTCTTGATACCCCCTCAGTTCACCCAAAGCTCCAAGCTTGCTCGGCTCAGCTCCAAATGCCCTCGATGGGCCTGCGACGCTCAGAAAAGTGCTTCTCAGCTCCAAGCAGCTCTGCAGTATACAGCTAGAGATTCTTTAATAAGCAGGGCGAAAAAGAACCCATGATTTAATGAGAAGTACGAGTCTTCTACATCTGAGTGCATCCCTTGGCAGGACCGTCATAACGTTTAGCTTACGCTGACATAAAAGTGCCAGGGCGACCAGGGATACGGAAATGTTGTGCCGAGCCCAGGATGATGTAACTCTCAGGCTAAGGAAGAAGGAGGTCACAGTCCTGCCTTATTGCCTGTTTCAAACCCTGTAGCCATTTTGTCTCTGCTATTAACTGGTTGAGGAGCACTTTATCTGACTGGAGAGGAAAGCACTTTGAAAGTATAGGCCTTTAAAATTGAAACAGGCTCAGGTATAAAACACCGTTACATTGTCCGTTGAAGGTGAACAAAAGCACCGCTAGCTCTAACAAAATTTGCTTAAAGGGATAGTTTGGGGTTTTCATGTCTGTCTTAAATAAAAATTGAGGCGTATATAAGTACATTACCATAGGTCTTGGTCGATATAACTTTTCTTGCTCTGCACACCAACAAAGGAATATTCTGCAGTTTCTTATCCTAGGCTTCAGTACAAAATCTCACATAAGTACTATGGATTTCCCAGTAGGAAATATAGTTTTAAGGAAGTTACCATTATATCCATCATCTGAGCATCGTCTGAGCAATTTCAATGTTTTTTCAACATTGAATGAATGAACCAAATACAACGTTGCAAATACAATCCAAAAAAACAATTAAATTGAAAGCATTATTTGGCATATTTATGCTTTTTTTCATCCATTCGAATAACGTCCAACTACATCCATGGTCAAATGGTTTAGAATTCTGACTGAAAATTAGGATGGACACAACAGCTTCCCACACACAGTGTGTGTATCGCATGTCACATCTCTCTTAGTGTTTTAAATGTTATCTCTTTGTTTAATTTTCTAGCTCAGTGGGTAAGGCTTGGTTCAGACTATGGTTCGCAAGGTCCCAGGTTCAAATCCCACGACTGGCAAGTTGTCACCGTTGGGCCCTTAAGCAAGGCCTTTAACCCTCAACTACTCACATTTATAATGAAATATAAATGTAAGTCTCCCTGGCTGAGGGTGTCTGCCAAATGTAGGTGCATCTTATCTCCCAAATTACTGCACTGTAATATGGTGTTGGCACAGCATCCAAACTGTGTAACATCTGTTTTTACAGAATAGATCTCTGACATTAAGCAGGTTTTTTTTGGCTGCTTTCCAATGCAATATTTCGGTAAATTGCTGTTTTATGGGACCTTTTTTTTGTTTTGTTTTTGTGGTGCTCGTTGTTATGTATGTGGATTTAATCATCTCACCAACATGTTCCCTAATGACCAATGCTTGGCATGCAGTGCTAAGCAACCGCAGATGCCACAGTTTGAATCCTGATCAGGCCATCGGATTGCTATTAATACTGTTTTGGATTTGTTTGTAGTCAATGCTGTTCAAATGTCATTTGATTAAAGTCTTTCAAAAAAAAAAAATCTAACTTTAAAACTATAACGTCAATAAAATTGCGAAATTATCGTCAGAACAGTTTGACACTGTTTTGACAACAAAAATCTTCTGCTGAGATATACATACATATAAGAACTGCTGGTGCAATCACAAAAACCGGTTTAATGCTCCTCCCTTTACTCCTATCCACGATATGCTCATACTGAACATTCCTGCAACACACTTTGTGCTGTTTACCTTACACTGTCTAGATTTACTCTAATGATGTTGTATGTTGTTCCTCCTAAGACTTCCTCCTTGTTTTATCTCAGAGTTTCTTTTTTCTGCTGTTTCTGGCTTCCTCATTAGGCATGTACTGTAAATCTACATCCAGATTTCTGTAAAGCTATTTTATGACCAAGGCTATTGCTAAAAGTGATATAACAAGTATTCTAAAATGAATGGAATTGAAGTTAATTAAAGTATAACTTTTATACAAAGCAGCAATGCACTAATTACCAAATGTGTGATGTAACTGCAAAATACTTATTGTTAGGTAATCATTATAATGGATGTAGTCACTATCTACCAAGACCCCTTAACTGAAATGAGTGACAACACCTGTTGAGGCAATTAATCAAGGTTGAATAGATCACGGATTTAACATGATTTGTAGCAGGAAGCATGACTTTCACCTTGAGAAATCAGTTTTGACAGCCCTTGAATGTCTGAGAATCCAGAACAAGAGAGAAATAAATGATGTAATTTATCCAATTGGGTTAAATTTTCTTGATGCCCTTTAAATGACAGCTTTACCTGATGTTTGGTCACCCTGCCTCTGATCTATAGATGTCACGTGATGTCTTGCCTGACTAGTCCAATTAGCTGCACGTCGTTAATTTTTAATGGAAGCGAACACGGCGAGGTCACACAAAGTCACGGAGGAAACAAGTTCGATTTTTTTTTTTAATGGCATGCGCCCAACGCATATCGCCGTCCCAGACTTTTACAGCCCCTAGACATCAATCAGGTCCGGCAGCTCCAATTATCCAACCAAATGGAAACCCATTTCTTTCATCATTTCTGATCCCCACCATGGAATAGGGATTTCAGCATATGCAATGAGTGTTGAAGGTGCTAATCGAATATAGAATGAAGTGTCTGTATAGTATGTAGCCTGAGTGCAATGCAAAGCTCAAGGAACCATAATGCCTGGAAGATAATTAGATATTTTATTCCCAAGCAGAGTATTTTCATTAACCATATGTTGCGACTTCTGTGTGACTTTTATGTTCAAAAAGTTTACTACTCCCACAGTCAGAGACGAATATCGCCATGCTCTGAGGGACAAACTGCAAAAATAGGTAAAGCCTTCTGTCGTACATTGGCCAAGCTTGCGTAAATGAACAGGCACAAGTTCTTAAAATAAAAGGCAAAAAAATTCCAGTCATTGGTATCTGCACTGATTCGCTTCTCCTCCTCCCATAGCTCAGCTAGAGACAGACATTGGGATCCTCTGCCATTCTAATTCACAGAGGCTGCTAGCAGAAATAATGGCCATTTTTTAGTTGTCTGCTTTTGAGCTTTGAACGTAGGAGTGTGTGTGTGTGTGTGTGTGTGTCTGATAAAATGGGTCATGGTAAGTGATCCCTTCACCAGCTCTGACAGATTCCCTAATCAGACGGAACAGTTTTTATATCATAGGCTGTGGACAATGTCTATAATTAGAGCGCTGCACTCCAAGTTGCCTCATAGACATCCCTAAATGAGGAAAAAGGCGAGCTCCACCTCCCACTTGCTAGCCTGTATAACACTCATCTGGATGGCCATTATGAAACTAGAGAGTGCATTAATCAAAGCATCTGACATGTTGCTATCTTCACTCAGACCATAACAATAATAAACATCTGATTAGCTGGGACGTGAGCTTCACGTATTCCGGTATTATCAAGGAGAAGGTGAAATCGAGACCACATTGCTCAATATGGTGTTGGTTATAAAAAAGTAGAAGAAGGACTGGGGACAGTATGAGTGTGGAATTCAGCTTGAATGGCTGTCTTTTTATCCATCACAGGATTACTCAGATTCTGCAGCCAGATAAATGGAGCAGAGAATTCCAGACACATTCGAGAGATCCATAAAAAAAATAGGCAGTTGCTGGAGCTAATTAATGATTAAGGTGTTTTCCCCCACTGAACTGATTCAAACAGGCACTAACAGGACTGGGAAAAGCACAGGCTGTGAAAAATAAATGAATAAAAATAAAAAATATATATCAATAAATCTGTCAAATAAATCATTTAAGTATTCAAATAAAAAATGCAGCTACTCATGGGGTAAAGTGGGTACTGTAGCTATTCTTAAGTCAAATGTAGGTTCTGCTATAGTAAAGCTGTTAGCTACTTCTGAGGAAATGTGTGGAGTTAGTTTTGACGTTAAGCTAGTAGCTCAGACATCCCACCCTCCCGGAAGGTCTGGGAGACTCCCACATAGTAATTAGCAGCTCCATGGTGTCTGAAAATCATATCCTGGAAGCAGATTTTTTAAAGTAAGCAAGCAAGAGAAAGAGAGAGAGAGAGAAATAGAGAGAAAGAAAGAGAGAAAGAGTTTTCTTAGTGATCCTGTTACTGTTCTTAGTGGCCAGGGCTAAATATGTAACATATCTCTCTCTCTGTCTTTCATCGGGATCTTTAAGTGAACCTATCACTTTTCTTCTTTCAACATCTCTCTCTCTTCATCAATCCAGTTTAGTGCCGTTCAATGGCAAAAAAGCGCAGTCCATTCCAAAGTACACAGTTAAGTGTATTCCTGTCTATAATAGCTTTGAACACAATAGCAGTTTCTGCTTGCTGCCCTGTTTGCAACAGTGATTTTTCTGTTGTTTGTGATTTAATGGTTGTAAATGTTTTGTTGTCTGTGTTCAATGGTTGTAAAAACAGCATAATTAACTAATTGGCATTTATTTGCTTTATTTGAACAAACTTGTGAGCTGGTACTCTATTGAGGCGCTATGTATTGAGGTCTAGCTTAAGTGCTAATGAGAGTAAAAAAAAAAGAATAATAAAATTAGTTGAATAATGCTAATATTAAAGCATGGTATGGTTATGGTATAGGGGATCTCTGTGAAATTACTTTTTGCAGGGTAGCGAACATAACCCTGAGGTTAAGTACTGTAGACAGCTGCTTCAGTAAAGCTGGTAGCTACTACTGAGGTAAAGCTTGTGGCTACTTATGAAGCACAAAGTGCAGCTATTTCTGTGGTAAAGCAAGTAGTTTCTTTTGAGGAAAACAGATAAAAAGAAACGCATGTAACCAAATATTGTTGTAAAAGATTGACCTTAATTTGTAAAATGTATAAGTTTTAAAAAAAATCATGTAAAACACTGATTACAAAATTAAAATGCAATCCAATGATCATTAGTTCCCGCTAGTGTTTTAGTACTTACGTACTAGATTTTAGTACTTACGTACTAAAATAGGCCTAAAATGCAACTCAGCTTTATTCCGTACTAAGAACTATTTTTGGTTGCCAGATACAGTGATCAGATATTTCTGGTTAACTGTCCTGTTATTGTGCTTTTGTTATTGATCCAAATAGTCTGTATGATATCGTTGCATTTGATCCGAGGGTGTTTGGTCTCTGCGTGCTATTGCTATGTTTAGTCTAGTATTATTGCTGGGTAACAGTGTGTATGATGTGGGTATTTGATGGAGTGTGTGTATATGTGTGTGTTTCTGTGTGCAACTGATCTGTGTGTGCTTCTCAAAGCTGATTGTGCCTTGCTGTGCAGCTCAGGGATGAAGCACCCCAGTCTTAATCTACATCAAACACTGGAAGAAGAAGGAGGAAAGCTCCAGGGCAGCCTGGCTGCTATGCGTTAAGCTGAATATAAACCTGCCTGTCTTCCTCTCAGGCTTCAACCAAAAACCCAGTCGCACCAAGGTCTGATGTGGAAAGAGAGAGGAAGGCAACAGTTTGTACAGATGCCAAAACAAAGAGGTTCTCAGTTCTGGCAGAAAAGAAATTAAAGCAGCAAACAGATCTTTCTTCAATAAACAGAATGTCTTTCCATGAGCTGAGTAAAGCTGCGGTAAGAACAGGTGCTTTGACTCAATTTTCCATTTGAAGCCAGGGTTGATATAAAGAAGGATTTTGAATTTTGAGATGGCATGAGCTTTGAAGGAGAAAATGAGGCAGGTAACCTGATTCATGCTTCTGCCTATGGCATGGCCTACAGCGTAGTCTGACATGCACTTCGCCAAACTGTAGCTGCACATCGTGGCAAAGCAGACCACAACAACATAAAACTTAAAACTGTGACTGGTCCATCTGGTATGAATGCATTTCCATCTTTTTTACACTTCCAATTTTTAATCGAGGTGAAGGTTGTACTGACCATCTCCTCTGACGTCTTCGCACAGTTCAGCTTTGCAGTAATTTCAGTAAAAGTAACTTTTGTTCAACATCTTTTAGCTTTAGAGAGTGGTGAAGAGACTCAGCAGAGTGATATAGAAACCCAAGCGCCAACTAGCGGTTTGTTGGTGTAACTGCAGAGCAACACAAACACACCAGCCTATAATTGCTCTCAGTGTTGTTTGCGTTGTTTATGTTGTAAGCTTTACACAGATTTACACTAACACAAGTATGAATGCTGTGTTATAGTTTACTGATGAAAATTTATTTTATTGAGGAGTGCGTGTGTGTGTGTGTGTATGTGTGCGTGTGTGTGTTTGTGTGTGTGTGTGCGTGCATGTGCATGTGCCTTCACACCCGAAGGAGCTGTAAGCCAGGCTCAGACATTCAAGAGGACAGCCGGTGTGAGATCTTCCACCTCATCACCACTTCCCCCTGACTTAATTAAGGATTTTTCTATAGCATGGGACAGATGTCGGTTTGCTACCTCGAAGAGAACTCAATCAATTAACGGGCTGTGCCACCCGCCACTGTGCATCATCAATTTCCTATTATGACGTGCCACATTTCTGTCAATCAAAAACAGATTGCTTGCTGAAATCACATACCCTGGCATAGCACATGATTTTCTTCTACTGTTCTGTGGTTTGCTTGACTTCACAATCATTTTCTTCCCATATCCTTTTAAACCATCTACATCCTGGTGACACTGGTAACTGAAACTGCATTACAAGGCACGAACTCTCACCCTCCCCTCTCTCTCTTGCCTTCCCTGGTCTCCTCACGTACACACTCGGCTGAGTTATTGCACTGAAATCCCCATGGACCATTCCAAATGAAAGCTCTATATCTTTCTATGTCACACTGGACCGGGAGCAGACTTTTTGCTCTGCATCACATGAGGTGAGCAACAGGGGCAGTCGAGCTTTAAAAAAGTCATCGCTCTTTTCCTCTGGCGTTCATTTCCAGGACGAGACTGGAGCTTGCTTCAACCGAAATGAGACCATAACTGTAACGCTCTAACATTGCCTCCATACTGTAACGTTACATGTATATCTTAAAGATTTATCTGGAATCAGGAATCAATCAGATTTCACTAATAGCTTTTGTTCGTGACGCTAATGGCAGCTGTGGATCATTTTCCTCCTGACGAGGGTGTGACAGGGAGGTATCTTAAAAAAAGCACAGCCTGTCACTGTGGCAAGTGTGAAGAGTTGTCATTAGCTCTTAATACACAGAGTCATTATAGGCAGTCATAAAAAAGTGTGGCCTAATCAGATGGAAATGAGCGCTTCCTGTGAAGGCCAACATCACGCTGTCAGTGACAAGTGGAAATTCGGAGGAGCGATACCCTGGAGGCTCAGCATGTCACCGTGCATATTCTCCCTCTGTAATTAAGAAATCCACCCATCCAAACACTGCTCTTTAATAATAATCTCAGGGGACTCTGAAATGAAGATTAATCACTGTAACGAATCAATGATCCTTAAATTGATCTCCAAGATATTAGCATGTAGCTTTGCTTGTGTGCAAAAAAAAAAAAAAAAGCCTCTCGAACAGCAGCATGTGCATGTTACAGGGGAGGAGGGGGGGAAGGGGTATTTGAAAAGAAGTGCATTAAGACGGTCTTGAATCAATATGCACAGTCACCTCTGAGCTAATGAGAGGTAATGGATCTTCAAGTGAAATATGGCTTCATGAAACACTAATTCCGGACACTAAATTGGATTCATACAGCTACCGAGGGATTGAGTCTTTACTGATATGCGCTGCTGTAACTATGAATAAATGCAGAGACAGTCTGGTTTTGTTCTGAATCAAGCATATTTTTATACAGCAAAACACTGTCCAGCGTATCACACCTTGTCTTTCTCCACAAGAAAAACATGCTCTAATTTAAAAATGGTTTAACAGTAGATTCTGAATGGCTTTGATGCAGTATTGAGTTTATGCGAGTTCTCAGTAAATGAACATCTGAGGATTCCAGCCATTCCATCCAGCTATTCTTTATTATATATGAATGGTTTTCATGATGGAACATCACCAGTGTCCAAGCAGAAGCAAACTAACTGCCCCAGTGGCGCCTTACACTTTCAACATTTGATCCAGAGTGCAAGTTATCCCAGGGTTCTCCAAAGATTAGCTGGTCTAACCTGCCCCTAGGTGTAGATGTGTGTGCATGCTGCTCTGCAATGAACCGGTGTCCCATCAAAGGTAAATTCCCCACCATGACCCTAAGCAGAATAAATAGATTACTGAAGATGAAGGAATAAAATATAACAGCATTTAGCATTTTGCCATGTTACTGTTTAATCAGTAAACAAAAAAAAACAAAAACTGTGTATCACAGCAGAAGGGGAAACTGGCAATGGATTGCACATTGCACATGTAGTGCCTAATTTAGCCACCCGCTCTTTCTCCCTCTCTCTCTCTCTCTCTGTCTCTCTGGACATACACTTGACAAAAAAAAAAAATCTATCATAAACTTCGACATGTTACACAAAAGCTAGGTGTTCTTGAAACTGTTTAAATGGACAGCGAGTCTGTCTGGACAGTGTGTGAGCTCAGACCTGCAGCTCTGACACCTAGATGCCATGAAATATGGCATCACTGGCAGGTTTGTGCCACTGTTTCCTCTTCCTGCCTCTTGTTATGCATCTCCTCTTCACCCTGAGCACCCCCTCAGAGTGCAGAGTGTGCCCCAAGGTGACAGCAAAGATGCTTGACTGCTTGCCAACTTGTCTCACAGGGACGGTGTGATTCCGAGAATTACAGAGCACATAATTATTACTAACCTGATGTATTTTGGGCTGATAATTAGCTACTAATCCTACGGAGAGAACAGCATGCTAGCGATCTATCAATGCGGCGAAGACGGGAGACTTTGAGAGAGAAAGAAGGAGAGAGCGCATGCACAATTTTAGGCACAGCACAAAACAGAAACAGAACAGAGGCAGACATGAAGGAAAATGGGAAGGAGGCATGACCTGGAAAATTCCTTCAAAACATGTCGAGTGTTTGTCAAATTTATGATTTATAGCGAACAAACAAATTTCTGAATATACCTGAGATTAATCATTGTTCCAATCCATCCTGAGTCGAAAAACCTGATCCAGAAGCATCTGTGATTAAATAATTACATAATTTCATCATCCTGGCACCATGTGAGTAGGCGTTTTGCAACGCGCACATTTTGGTTTGTGACAATGTGGTTCTTTGCCTATCGCTGGCATACGATGGAAACATCTACGGGGCCAGATGTGTCCTTATCATATACAGCAAAAAGACAAGGCTAAATACAGATATTGAATATATGCTACATTGTCTTGTTACACATTACATTTGGCCTGCTTGAACAAAAAACACAAACCCACAGCACTTCATAAGATAAATCTATTTCTGAGATACGATTATACTTTGGTTCATGTCACTAAAATTAAAAGGTAGGTTGAAAGCCAGGCTGTCTTTTTGGCAAGTTGAAAGAAAAAAAAAATCTTTTAAACTGTGTACCTGCTGTGAACAAGAGACCTAGAGAAATAGGTGGAGAGAGGAAATGTAATATGAATATGATAAGCGAGTACCTAATTATTGAAAACAATATCAGCTGTGTTGAAGGGCATGACTCCTCCTCTGCAGGTACTGTATGTTTGTGGATGTGTGGAGGGGTCTGATAAGAGCTCCCTTGCTCCATTAATATGCCTAATGCTCATAAAACAGTGAGCTCAAACTCTAGGAAAAAGCTCGGGAGAGCGCATGACTTGAGCGGTCTCACTTTTGATCTGAACCCAATTAACGCTGCTGCAAGTGATGCCTAACAGTAGGTGGAGCCTTTAGGAATGAACAACATCATTATAACACACTCACCAAGGTGTGATGATTCAAACTGGGAGATCAGTCCCAATGCCAATGGAGGTCCCCTAAATTTCCCTCTTACCTTCCGTATATATGCTCATGAAGTCTTGGCAACTACATAGGTTGGGTTTTGTTATTTCTCTAATTGCTTCACCGTGCCCTCGACCTTCGCAGTGTCTGGATTATTTGATTCTTCTTTGATTATTTGATTCTTCTTTGATTTTTAAAGGTTCGATTTTGAGATCGTTAATAAACCTCTTCCATATTCTCCTATATTCTGTTTATTAAAATCAGACACCTCCCAACTTCTCCCCCGAGTACTAAGGTGCACCCAGCCTTGTTCTAACCTTCCTTTTGTTCAGTAAGGACAAAAGTCTCACCGGCCAGAGCAGCTAATTGCTCACAAATCTGACTTGCGTCGAGTGTGTTTGCCTAACCCGCTGTGTTTACTGTGTGCTGTAGCGCGGATCCCCAGAAAATCTGTCTGTGCTTTGGCAGCCACCCCGGAGCAAGCATCTGTCAAAACAAATGCTTCTTGCGTTGGCAATAAATAAATGAAAGAATAAATGAATAAATGAATAGATGATCCTGGGAGGAAGACACGAAACAGCATTGGGGAAGAAAAAAAAAAAAAAAACAGAGCCATCCAGTGTCACTTCTGAATCAAATAAATGTTAAAGCAGATTTAAACAGACTGATGTGATATACAAGATTTAATCCTTATCAAGTCCAGAGGAAAAAAAAATGCTCTTGTGATTTGTATTAAAATCATGAATCCTATTTCACTGAATTATTTCGGGTTAAAGAAATATTTCAATAGACTACTGTAGCAACAAAATGCGCATGACATGTTTCTATGATCTTGTGAAAATGATTTAAATGATTGTTGATCAGGTCTGAGGCTGGACTGTCAGAGACCTAAGATAGCTAGGTATCTTAAACTCACCCCCTTTCTACTGTTAAATACCCTCTTTCTATTGCTAACATAATTCTAATTCATTTTAAGGAAAAGGATGAAACGACCTTGTCGACCTTTGGCTTCTGAAAGACACCTGTGTGTGTTTGATGATCTGTTAACAAAGTATTAATTAATAAAACATGCGAGGAAGTGCTGTTGTACAGAATTTCAGCATGGCTGTGATGCGCTCATATGCACAAACACCATTTATTATATTTCTTTATTCCTTAACTAATACAAATCCTTCCACAACTGGAGGAACTAACTGCGATTAGGGGAGGTGTAACTGACATTTAGTGACTGACGATTATTGTACTGTAAGTAATGGGGGTGAAAGTAGTTTTCAATTCTGACCAGTACTTTGTAGCCAAGAGGTGAGAAGAATAAACAATGGAGTTGTAAATCTATTAAGTTGCTTTTTTCTATGTCCACTTATTCTGCTTTAGAATATCAGCAACATTAACTACTTTTTTTCCAGGAAGTTAATGTTCCATACCAAGGAACCACATGGTTTCACCACTTGTCCCACACACCAAGTAGTGCCCATGACGAGGGGTTAAACGGAATTTGGGATCTAGTTAGCTTCGTAGCACCCAACAGCCGTGTACAAAACAACAGCTGTGCTCCCTCTTTCGAGTACTGCGGACTATACCATACTTTCACCCATGGTGGCAACCGACAGCAGTGATGAATGTAAAGTAGTTAAGCGTTCCAGTGCTGTTTTGCTCTATATCACCACTTTTGGAATGCCTCTCACCCAATCAGATTACTCCGTTAGAACTAACTGTTGTATAAAATACTATTAACAGCTAATCCTTACTTGTAAACATGAGTAATAAAGTTGACATAATAATTATAATAATAATAATAATAATAATAATAATGGCGTCACGGTGGCATAGTGGTTAGCGCTGTGGCCTCGAGGATCAAGGATTTGGATTCCAGTCAGGTCTGTGTGTGTGTGCGTGTGTGTGTGTGTGTGTGCCCTGCGATAGATTGTAACCCTGTCCAAGGTGTACCCCGCCTTGTGTACTAAGTCTCTAAAAAAAAAACATCTTAAAAAAAAAAAAACATCTGGTCTTACAGCCACAATTAAAAAAATTACTCTTTCAACTATTTCATGATGTTCAGCTCATTAAACATTACAACAATGCCTGATCATTTAGCACGAGCTTACTAATGTTGGGTTCATCGGTGGTCTGAGTCTGTCTCCATGATTAGCAGGAATACAAGATGTTCGTCAATGTTACCTTTGTACGTCACGTCTGCCTAATGGCACTACATCTCCTTATTTTAAGACTAGAATATAATCGCTATTAAATGAGCTGCCATTCCTACAGTATGATAAGACCCACTTTTTGTCTTCAAAGGCCATTTCTGGAGGAATTTAAAGTGCATTGCATTAAGCTAATACAGCCCTTATTTTACAGTGCGGGTTGTTCTCTGTCGTTAACCGGCTCGTGATTGAATCCTCTTTTCATCTTGTTGGACATAAGATAAAATACTTTGTTTATTACAAGTAATTTGTATGCTGCGCCTTTTTGAAGCCACTAGTCTGGTTACATGACTAAAATGGTTTGACTCGAAAACAAGCCTGCATCAGAACGACTGCCGTTTAAAATGAGCTGAAAAAAAAAAACACACACACAAAACAGATCCATACACACTTACATATCCTGATGGTCTTCTGTATTCTATTCGCACAGAATGCCATAATGCAAATGTAATTATTGTTAAACAATTTCCCTGCATTTTACTTCGTGTTGTAAACAGGAAATTAGAGAGACCCCCCCCCCCTCCCCCCGTTAGCTAAGCTAACCATATGCATCACAAGATGAAATGCATCATATTTATTGTCCTTTTCTTCCTCCTTCACCAGTGTAACGGCAATATTTTCAATTTTAAAATGTTTGCTTATACAGAATGAAAATTGTCCTTATTTCTCAGAAGCACACTTTTCATCTCTCTCTAAACATCCGTTAGGTGTAATCAAGCTATAATTTGTCTTGCCTGAATGAGAGGAAAACAAATCTCTCATTTCATAGGCAGAATGGTAGAGAGTTTTGGCAGGTACAAATAGTGCCTGACTCAGAGGGAGATGAAGAGACTGAGAGAAAGAGAGAGAGAAAGAGAGAGCTTCCAGGTCTTCATGACCCTCAAGACTATTTCATATGGTTAGCAATGCTTGTCGGTGCCATAGCTGACTCGCTTGTTCATTGTAGGGTAAGGCAGTGATGTGTATAAAGCTGCTCTGAGACAGCTGGTAATGTAAAAATAAATGTAAAAATACTACAATCCTATTTCAGTTGTTCTTGCACCAAGTCCTGCTTTTGACTAGAGGTGTACAGCAATAATACTGTAGATGCTGTAAAGCAAAGAGTCTTTGATCATTTAAACTAAAATGTGCACTTCACATCTTTACTCAAAAACGCATTTGAACAAATAACATCAGATGTTAATTATCTAAACCCATCGAAAGGCTGTTCTCCGTTCATAATGCATGAAACTAGGCTAGGGATGATGGTGCATAGAGTTGGACTGTCTGCTTGTGTTTACACTGGATGATGTGTTTACAGTACACCTCAGTCATGATTTGACCTTTATCTATTGCATAGCAACATCATTACTGAAATTCAGTACACAGCCACGGGTAAAGCATTTGTGATGTTCATCTATTCATCAGCACTAAGCTTGGAAGCCTCAGGTTTACCCACTGCTTCCAGGTTTTTTCATTCCTGCTCCATGACTCCGGTGACAAATAAAAATTTTGGCCTTGTGTATCTTTTACATATTGCTATTACTTCAGTTTTACTAAAATACAATGACCGTTCAAGTCAAACCAAGAACTGTGAAGAAAACGTCTAGTGAATGAAGGTGTAAAACTGATTGACATTTACAGCAGGCTTTAAGCGATGACAAGAATCTTAGCCTCAGGAAAACGTTTGAATGGTGAAAAGGTTAAAAGCCAGTTCCAGTGTTTCATCAGTGATCATGTCTCCGGCTTACTGAGAAAAATGTCTACCTTAATGGTATCCAAGCAGTAGTGAAACGCTGGGATAAGTGCATTAGTTACTCTCATAACTGTGTTCTGTCATTCTGCACAATCAAAAGTCCTGGCTTGACTTGAACGCCACTAATGAATTTAATTTAATTTGTACTTAATTCTAACTTAATTAATTTCTAACATAAACATACGTTATTTACCAATATTTTTTTTTCTCCCACTTACATATTTTACTAGGGGTGAATTATTTGTGCCATTTCTGACATTATTTTAAATATGTTGACACATGAATCATTATTATCTGTGTACATTGTGTGTTCACATTATGTATGTTCAGATTATAATCATTTTAACTAACTTTTACTAGTTAATATTACCAATGCAAGCAATATTTTCCAACTGTTTTAACCTATGTTTTAAAACAGTTTTTATGTTTTTAAAGCTGTATTCTTATTTTATCCTTGGCATAACTGTTTTGACCTTGAATATACGTGGCTTCCTATGCTTTAGCTACAGGTCTGATCTCCATGCGTCTGAAAGGCCAAGAGTGACAACACCAGACTTATTTGATGGGATCGTTTGAGAAATCGTACAGACAATCCAGCGTGCGTTGTCAAGCTCTAATCAATAACAGGGGCTCATTCACTCAATATTGACTTTGTAAACATGAATACTGAACACACCAACTTTATGCTAGCGACCTTAGAATTTCCATAAACTCTAGGGCTGAACGTTTTGACTTTCTCGTGGTCACGGACGCACAGATTTTTGTATAAAACACGCACTCACCCATCGTCTATACCGCTTTATCCTGTGTACAGAGTCGGAGGCGCCTAGATCCTATCCTAGCAGACTTAGGGCATGAGGTGGGGTACAGCCTGGATAGGGTACCAATCCATCATAGGGTACCAATCCATCATAGGGCACACACACAATCACACTTTGATTCACACACTACGAGCCATTTGGAAACGCCAATTAGCTTAATCTGCATGTCTTTACACTGTGGGAGAAAATAAGAGTATCTGGAGGAAACCCAACAAGCACAAGAAGAACATGCAAACTCCATACACACAGACCCCGAGGCAGGAATCAAACCTACTGTAGAGGTGCAAGGCGACAGTGCCAACCCCTATGCTACTGTGCCGCTTTGTATAAAACGAAGTTTCTTATTTATTTGACAGAAAAATATTGCGTAAAAAATGTGTATGTGCAACATTTCTTTTGTCCACGAGTATATACAGTAAAAGCATGGCAGATGGCAATTTTACTAGAAGCACCTTTAACAAGTACGTACAAATCAACGTGAACTAGCTTGCAAGCTAGCTGACAGGGCTATAAGGTGTGTCTGGCTCTATTTTCATTAGTGTAGCAAAAAGAGACAAAGCATTTGGCCATATCTGGTCTGAAATATCACTTATAATGTTTTCATTTTATGTTTATAGTTCTGTTGCAAAAAAAAATAAAAAAAAACAATACATACTTACAACACTACCTTGCCTTGTGAGCTCATGTGTACAGCTAGATCACAGCAGTGCTGATATTCAGTATAACTGCACTTTTGCTCATCTGATATTGCTTTATTAATTAATTTATTTTTTAATTGATGCCTTTCAGTCTCAGCGTCCTAAAAAGACATACTATGAAGACAGCAATTTGAGATGCGCATGGACACCGTCGGAAGACCTAAGTGTTAACAGATAAACCATCCCTCTAGCATAAAAATCCAATAATACTGTAGTTAGCTAAGATGTGCGTTACACTTCTGACATCCGGACGCCAAATAAATTAATGTAGGAGAGACGAGTTTCTGCCAAGTTGTTTTGTCTATGAACCTGGATGGCTGTTTCACACATGGTTATATGATTATGTTTATTTATTTGGCAGCATCTGAAGCTAGATGATTAAGAAACTCAAGGCGATAAAACTGCTTATAAAACTCGCTCATGTTTGGGGAAAAAATAAATGCTGTCTGACATACTCTATGTGAATAAATAGTGACTTTATGTCCATAGCCTTTTAATGTAATATTGTTGATTTATTTTTATTTTCTTTTTCTGCTATTGTACGCTCACTGTAGGCAGTATGTTTATCACGTAAAGTTGTCACAAGACCATCCCAATGCGTGCATTTTACTGCAATTTGGGTAGTGGATGTTATTTATCATCAACAACAGGTGATTTAGTATGTAATTTTCTCAGAAGAAGATGGGAAAAAACACAGACATGGCTAATCTAAACAAAAATAAAATCATAGAGGGGCACCTGAAAATAATGAAAGGTCAAATTTTGTCCTGTCAAAGAACGGGCTTTGGACAAAGTACAAACAATCTATTCTATTCTAAGAGGGGCATTCAAACCAAACCGGGACTTTTGATTGTGCTCAATAACAGAACTCATTTATGAGAGTACTTTTATTTCTCTATATAATTTCCTGCTAAACTCCTGCACCCCCAGTGTTTTCACTAGTGCTTGAATACCATCAAGGTAGAAAAGTTTCCTCAATACACCAGAACCATGATCTACTGTAACTGCCTGCTCCACTTCTGAAACACTGGCCTCCCAGGAACTCCTTTATTGGCCCAAACATGTGGAAATGGCTGGGAGTATGGTCAGGACTGTATAAGGGATGTGGCAGTAATTCCCAGCCATGTTCCTGTCATGTGCAAGTGGTGTTGGTGAGTGATTGTGTGCACAGTTCAGCTAGGACGTACTTAAATGTTTAAATGTTTTACTGCTGCTAAGTTTCCCATTACAGAACTATGCTTGAAGTCTTCAGGAAATGTCAGTTTTACATCACACAGTAAGAACGCAGTCCACCAGCATTCTTATTAATGTGCCACATCTTCTTGACTTATTAACACTAAAGTCTAAGATGCTTTTCAGTATTTTGAGCACATGACCAGCTTTATAAGACACCCACTGCAATGTTTTTCACAACAGATCAATTTGAGGCACTGAACAAATACACCCAGTTTGCTTTGTTGTAATCCTTCTGTTCTGTAAGTCGATGTCACCAGAAAGTAAATGAGGCATCCTACTTTGACAGTCAGGTGAAGAGGTCACAGCAGGGGTCTTACCTGAAAAATAAAAGAGAAAGAGAGACAAGAAGAAAAACAAAGATGAGAGAGAGATCTTTGATTCCGTCTAATCAATTCAAATCATCTTTAGACGACAGTGAAATATGAGGGAGGTGACAGAGTTGCCGCGAGACTTGACACAACCTATAATGGTTATTTAATCAGTTTACTTCAGTCTGATAATGCGAGTCGTCTCCTCCCTTTTCTAATTAAACACACATCACCTTTTTCCTCCCAATCTCCTTCAACGCACATGCCCAGAGAGTTACTTGATACATGGCAACACAATTACAGGGAAATTAATTGCAGTAATGGCTTCCCTGGCTGCCAGAAATGTGGCAGTGCATTCATAAACGCCAGCTCCTGAGAGGCTGACCCTCGCACTGCGCCTGAAGGAGAGAGGTCACTTGTTCGTTTCGCACTCATTCATCTTGTCCCAGGAGGAGCCGTGCTGCGTGAGGAGGCCACTCACATCTGCTTTGTGTGGCTTCACACAGCTGCTCGCTGACTGAGAATGATGCAGGTGGGCCGGGAAGTCGTGTTCAGGTCAGACCTTGGACGCTAGGTCTGAAACACTAGCACGTTGAAACATGCATACATGTGTTTCAATGTGAGATTCTGTATAGTGGGACAACAGATGCAAAACACTGAGTAAAAACAGTGCGGATCAAAAAAAAACTCTGGTGCCTTAGCTATCCTCACAAAGGCTGCTTTGCTAAATTTGTATGCAAAAATTTTTTTTTATTAAATAATTGACATAAGTAAGGGACACTGCTAAGTGCTATGTGTATAAATAATAATAAAACAAAACTTGGATTGGCTAAGAAGGAAAAAAATAATAAATTTAAAAACAAGGAAAATTTATATAAAAAAATGTGAAGTGAAAACAGCACAGGCCACTTTGACTGGTAAGCTGCTAATTAGCAGCAGCATTAGCAAGGCTAACCAGCTACTGAAGCCCTGAGCTAATGTGTTAAGCAGCTAAATAATGCTACAAACATTGTTTCTTTTGACTAGTGGTTAATTCTAAAAAAAATTTGTGTAAATGTAATGCTTTGTGTAAATAAATGTGTACTTTGTGAGCTAACATATTAAAGGTAGGTTCAAAGCCAAGCTAACTTAAAATTATGCCTCAGTGTGTAAGCCAAAATTGCTAGCTAAATTAATTTAAGTGACTAGCAAAACAATTAAGATAGCTGATCAACTAAATGGTGTTAAAGTGTATTAAAAAGTAAGTTTATACTTAAATGTATGCTTTTGTTTAGTGATCAGAGTTTATTTATCAAAATGTAAAATAATTTACTTAGATGATTATTATCAACTAAAAACAGTGTCTGAATGTAATCGGCTAAAACACATCACTGGTGCTGATTTTATTTTGTTAATGTTATACATATAATATAGAAAATGTGTGTCCCAAAGGAGCAACTTCTGAATTTTATGCAACATGGAAGAGACCAATCTTGCTTCACTAAAATTTCCCTAAGTTGTTAACTTCAGCTGTTTTGGAGAGATGATTTTATATTTGCATTAAAATAGGCCATTTATTAGTGTTATACTGTCTTGCTTTAAACAATATGAGTATTCATACTAACATTGGTGATATATAAATATGGCCTGTAAAATTGTTGCTTAAATTAAAGCATTCTGTGCAAAATAAAAAATCTGTAGTATCTGTAACCATGTCATATTCATGTTGCAATATCTTAATAATTGCATTTTAGAATAATACACTTTTTTACAGGTTTATGTCTTTTCATATAAAATCAAAACTGACCAAGTTTGATCCAAATTACAATTAAGATCATTTAAAGTTTTTAATTAAAAAAAGGTATGGACACTACATAAAAGGGCATGAAATTTGTAGCAAATGTGTTTCCTTTTATCTAATAAAAATATTAATGTGTATGCATAGTTACAAAAAACAAAGAATGGTTCGGGAGACAAGAAGCATTAAGTATTATAAAAAATGCTATATGTTATATGATCCTATTTGAAAAATTCACTTTTCCACCCAGGCGAGACACTTTTTAGCACCAATACCATGTTTTGGCGGAATGCGTTTTTCTTTCATTAATTTTTTTTTTATACAACTAGGTGGCTAAGGATTGAGAGTTAATTTTAATCTGCCATCTAAAGGCTAGAAAAAAATAACTCCACATTTAATAAAACTGCCCTGGTACAACTGTGTATACCCAGCACACTGGTCAGAGATACATAAATCTGGTGAAATACAGCCTATAAGCATGTAGCTATTGATCTTTAAAAGTAAAGAAGGCATAGGTGCAGATAAATACAACAAGCTGACAAAAGGCCACACTTCAGCTTCTGCTCATGGAGGATGGTCATTATTGGATGCTGAGGACCTACTGTAAATCTCATTCCTTTCTGGCCTTGACTTTGAGGTGTTTAAGAGCCTAATAACACAGTAAGCTTTCAGCAGTGTTCTTTAGTCTGTACACCCTGACTCCTTTACTGGAGAATTAGCTGTGTGATTAATGAGATTGTCTCTCCATTCAGCCTTCCTCACCCCATTTGGTGACTTTTCACACCTGACGTTTCAGCGGATGATAATAAACGTATGATGGTTGAGGCCATCTCTGAAATGACGATCGTTTCATCTCCGTAAGAGTACCGGGATAAAATCTTTCCTCATATAAAAGTCGTGGCAGGTTCACATCAAAAATGAAATACATTTAAAAAGCACATGATTTTTTCTCTCAATAACTGAAGCAAAATGCCAGTTTAACAAAGATTCTGCTCTGAATTGGAAGTGCTGACCTCGAGTCACTGGTTTGTCTTTTATCTCAAAATGAATGCTATTGTAAGCAAATGGATGGGAGCTGATCTATGATCAGCACTTTTACTCTCCGACATTTGCATGGGTCCAGAAATTAGACTTTACCTCGGGAAGATAAGAGATTGCGCGCTGAGAGATAGGGGACGCTCTGAATTTGAAACAGTTCCCTGACTGCGATAAATGAGAGCACTTTATCTGTCAGTTGAAGTGGATGGATCTTTATTCATTAGACAGGTTTATCCAGCAGAAGCTTGCATCGCCTCATCCAACCCTACCATCAGTGTGCTCTTTTTGATTTCTTTTTATAGCATAGTTATTAAAAAAAAAAAAATCATATCTGTTTCTTCTATCAGCAAAAAACGAATTGCTGTCAATAAAACCGATTAGAACACACTAAGCAAAAACACAATGTAATGGAAGGGGACCGCAACCTATGAAGACCAAGCACTTTAAATAAAACATTAAATATAAATAATATACTGTAAAAGAATAGTGTTAAATTGTCGAGCCTTTATGTTCTTAAAAACAAAATTAATGCTGCTACATATCATTAATACAGTATGTAGGCTCTTTTAATGCAGTTTGTAATCTACATAAATATATAAAATATAATAAATATACAAAATACAATCATCCGACGCACACGATATATATATATCCTATGCCATTTTAACAATGGAAAACAGTTCAAATGAGTGAAGGAGATGTATTTAAGGGTTACATATCATTGTCCAAATGATTGAGTGGATAAAATGCCTAATTAAATAAAGAGTCGTCTCAGTAAACATGATTCTCAATTTAACAAGAATCACTGACTTATTGACTCAGCTCAGACTAAGCAATAATAATATTGATTAGGCAGAGCCACAGGCTGGTGTTGTT
The DNA here is from genome assembly GCA_028565275.1 of Leiocassis micropogon. NCBI lineage: Eukaryota > Metazoa > Chordata > Actinopteri > Siluriformes > Bagridae > Leiocassis > Leiocassis micropogon. The sequence continues at coordinate 5,230,041 of JAOVVA010000009.1, read as the reverse complement.
TCTGGATGTATTTCTGTTTTGCTTCCATGTGCAAGGTCATGCCTGCAATCTCCTCCGATTGCAAGCAGCAGTATTTCATTCACTGGCACATTAATACAGTTCTGAATCTTCCAGCACCTCAAAAGGCCATTAATATCAACAGCACAAACACACAGGGCGTCTCTCTACTCTGGCACAGCCCTTTAAAGCACTGTGGGTCTATCCAGATAACCTTCCCTCTAGCAGCCAATACTGTCAAGGAGAATTGTGCTCATGTCAGCTGAAGGCAGTGGAAGAGAAAAAGAGATGGAGAGAGAGTGAGAGAGAGAAAGACAGATATACATATACTGTATAGAGAGAAATGCATTGCCTAAACATTCATACTACATTTATAAACTGCACTACTGGGCACAAGCATAGAGCGTTTCTCCTGGCTATAATATATGTTCAGAGTTTAAGAGGCTTTCAGATCAGAGTTTATTGTTTAAACCTTTTTTTGTTATTTTTAAATAGAAATGAGCAATAATATTTTTTATAATATAAAACGTGAAGTGGTCCATCTCTCTCCCTTCATTTGGTTACAATCCGGAATTTGGTTCAGGTCAGAAATTAAATGGTTAAAAATAGTAAGATGGAAAATACATATACTGGAACACTTGGCCCTGGATTAACTTGAAATCCCCTAAATATACTGTGTGTGTGTGTTTGTGTGTGTGTGTGTGTGTGTGTGTGTGCGTGTGTGTATGTGTATACTGTACAAAAGGCTTGGCCACTGGCTTACCCATTTCATTTCTTCATATTAAATTATGGAAATGGAAACAAATGTTTTACTACAACTGGCTGCAAAGTACCTATTTACAATTTAAAATTAAGCTTAAAAAAAGATACAATTAAAAAAAAATTGTATATGAAACACCTCAACAGCAACCTCATTTCCTCTCTCATCTGTTCCAATTTAGCATCACTATAGATCAGTAAACTTATCACTGAAAGTCTTCCAATTTGGAAGCAAAGTATGAAGAAATGAGGGATGGCTCAAGCCATTTGCACTGTATTGTACTGTATATAATAGTAGTACAGTATATACTCATTAGGAAAAAAAAATTCTATGATCAGTTTATGCTCATTATGTTTTTTTCATGCTCTCTCTCTCTCCGCTGCTTTCTGTTATCATTGATTACTTGCAAGGGAATTACAAAGAATGATTGGGCCTGTGATGAAGGAAAAATAAAATGACATCAAGGAGGAGCTCAGGTCTCATGAACATTTATCAGAGATTTCAAAAGCAAGGCTGATGCGGTCAGTTTTTTCAATCAATCACGTTTGTCATAAAAATGCAACATTGTCATAAAAAGGCAACTATGACAAAACGAAAATACATAGTACAAAGTAATAATAACTAAATTTCATAATGTAAGGTGATAAATGAACTTGCATTATAAACATCTTGTTATTTACAATACAAAAATATTACAATATTACACTATAATATTTTTGCTGTTTTTTGAAGTTTTTTATTAGTGAAATTTCCAATTTATATATATAAATCAAAACCTCTGGATAAATTTCTATGATCAGTTTATGCTCATTACGGTCAAAAAGGAATCCATGAGGTGAGAATACACTCTTAGCTGTGATACCAGTTCATGAAAGTTTCTTATAAACCCAACCCTGTGAATGATTTTTGTGCGTACATTTTACAATTTCTTATTTATATTATTAAAAACTAATTGAGAATGTGTAATTTAAAGTTTCTTATAAACCCAACCATGTGAATGATTTTTGTGCGTACATTTTACAATTTCTTATTTATATTATTAAAAACTAATTGAGAATGTGTAATTTAA
>JAOVVA010000009.1:5204507-5219775 GCA_028565275.1 Leiocassis micropogon | reverse complement strand
TTAGATTTTAATTTGAAATACTGTCAGAACCAAAAAAAAGTACATGATTCGTAAACCTGTTTCATGGGAACCACCGTTTTAGAAAATTTGGACTAGCTCTACCCTGTACCAAATGTTATATAATTTCTTTTTCTTTTCTTTTTTTTGTGTAAAGACCGCACTCAGTTATCCACTTAAGTTAGAGAGTCATTCCTTATTAACTGCTGTGTTTAAAATGGGCCTTGGCAAACAGATCATTTTTCCTATTTTACTGGCCTGGTGATTATATGTGTGTTCTGAAACACTAGACTGTATATAATTTTTATTTTATTATTATTATTATTATTATTAATTTGCATTATATATTTCATTCCCCATGCTGTTGAGGTGTTGTCTGAGAGAAACCTATCTCTCTCTATAACTTTTTGCACTTACTTCTGCCCCATGCTTCCATCTGGGCCTGTGTCTCTCTGGCAATGTTCAGTCTGCCTGCCAGCTGCCTGTAGTCTAGATTCAAGCAGACATGAACTGCACAATAAACTCTGCCTCAGGTGCAATTTCACTGTGGAACTGAGTGCATTGAATCAGTGTTTCCTATTTTACCCTCCAAACACTGGGACTTATCCTAACCTGGTAGGGCATTATATTCAGTCACCTTGAAAAACAGGGCTTCTGCCTTTTGAGACTGAAGAGCATAAAGGTGTGAAAAATCAGCTTTTTGATCAACGTATGCCTGACCAACAGGCCAGAACCCACACTGCAGGAGGTGTGTGTGCGTGTATGTCTATGTATGCAACAGAAAGCACACAGTGTTAACCGGAACTCCGTCACAATCCTACCCGATTTCCCCAGAGAGGTTCTTTTTGACAGATGACAGCTTGATTAGACATGATGTGAATGGCAAGCCGTTGGAAATGCATGAATAAATTGGTATTAATAACTGTAATTTTGCTGGCAGCATCAAGTCTGGTTTACTTCTCTGTTTACTTTGCAGATGCAATATAAAATAGTCGATAAAAGGGACAAGATCACATATGCTGTCACCATTTGCCTTTTCATTCCTACTTCACACAGATTTCCAAGTGTCAAAATGATGGCTGAGCAAGATTGTTGCTTCGTTTATGTAGTGCACTTTTTGTAAAAAAAAGTAGGCATTTATGCATGGGCATAATATGAGGGGTGTTCAAGTCAAACCAGGACTTTTGATAAACGTTCTCATGAAAGAAAGCATAAAATCCATTGAAATTTACAGAAGACTTTAAGCACAGTATGGTGATGAGACTCAGATGCAGTAAATGATTGTCCGTGAATGACAATCCTGGCTGAGGTGGCTCTGAATGGAACACTCTCAAGGAAAAAATAAACAAATCACCAAAGTTGTTTTGTTTTTGCAGGACAATGCACAACCTCATACTGCCCTCCGCACCGCTTGGACACTACAGGAACTCGGCTGGGAGTTATTGCTACATCCCCATGTAGTCTTGACCATCTCTCAACCATTTCCACATGTTTGGGCCATTAAAGGAGTTCCTGGGAGGCCAGGTTTTCAGACGTGAAGCAGACAGTCTGATCATGGTTCCGGCATACTGAGAAAACTTTCATGGTATACAAGCACTGGGGAAACACTTGGATAAGTGCATTAATGTAGCAGGGGATTATATAGAGAAATAAAGATAGTTTTCACTCTCATAACTGTGTTCTGCACAATCAAAAGTCAAAGTAGGACTTGAACACCCCTTTGGCTTTGACGACCAAACTGATTTGACAAATTCACTCATTATGATTCAGATAAGGCATTAATTCCAGGCTCGTGACATGTTAACAAGATCAAATGCCAAAATATGTAGTAAAACAAGAAGGTTATAAAGAACTACAAATCTACTGCAAAGATTCTTTTGAGAATGTGGATAGGATGCATGAATGCTGAAGTAAAACATATCTTCTGTGATTTGGGAAATCACTGTGTCGTGTCACCCAGAAAACACACACACACACACACACACACACACACACACACACACAATGTTAACAAAAGACTCTTGCTATTCTCTAAACCTTTAGGAACAAATAATCCAGCCAAAATCTGCCAAACTCGGTGTGACTCTACAGAGCAAGCTGCAAATATTGGCAGGGCAAAAAGGTGCTCAAGAGACGAGCTGCTTTTCTTTTTTTTTCCAAGAGAACTTTTTCTTACACACATCCTGACACTTCTGCTCTAAGCTGAGCTTGTCTCCCTGGACACGGTCGCCATGCCAACAATGGGAGCGAACTGACATTGAACCTCTGTTTACAGCTGCCAATTAAAAGTAAATTGAACTGTTTTCTTCTAGTAGCTATGTTACAGGCAGTGCAATAAAGGTCTCCAAATATACAGTACAGACACATTAAAGGCAAATGAGGAAAGGAATAAATCACAATGGAAGCTGCTGGTAGAGAAAAGTTACTAATGGGAATGTGGTTAAATGAGGCCTGGTGCAGCTTTCTCTTATAACCTAAAGTGGGCTTTCTCTTATAACCTAAAATTGATTCTTACCTTACTTATGTCCCACAATCATTTGCTTTTTTTGTGCATCTGTTTTCTCACTTGAAACTAACAAGATATAAAAATATAGAAAGTTCCATGTATGTAACCTTATCAGTGGGATAAATAAAAACTTTCCTCAAGGATCTCTAGTTTCCTGCCATAGTCCAAAGACATGCAGGTTACTCTAACTGGAGTTCCAATTTGCCCACAGTTTGTGTGTGTGTGCTTGTGCTGTGAACTGGCACCCTGCTTGTATCCTGCTTTGTGCCCTTAGGATCTCAGGAGTCCCAGGAGACTACGGGTAAAGAAGTTACCAGTGTTCAGCATTGGTTCACGTCCAATTTGACATAGCGTAAGCAATTTTGAGATTTTTTTCCCCCTTAAGAATAAGGCAAAAATATTTAATTGAACCAACTTCAATTCCAGGTTGTAACACGACCAAAAGTGGAAGAAAAATCAGAAACACAATGTTCTTAAAGAGACAAAAAAAAAAACCTTAATGTTGAGATTAATGTTTTATTTTCAGCAGCCTGAACACATCCTCAGAGATATTTGGAGAGGGACAAGGCAGTGCAGTCTGTAATGGAATGCCCTGTCTATTCACCCAGGCTGAACCCGATCAAACTGCTCTGGAAGGAATTTACAGAATTGAAGGACATGTCCAAGCTGCTGCACAGACCTCAGGGAAGCCCTGTAGGAGGATTGACAGACCGGTATCTCTGCTAGACTGGCTATTTACTGTATGTAAACTGTGAGCAGCAGTTATAACATCTCTGGGATAATTTAATTAGCTATACACATACAATCCTTTCTCATTTGCATAAACCAGCTTGGATAATTCTGTTAGTTTTTAACTTTCTGATCGAGATCATGAAAAGAAGACACAAAAATATGTACACGTGAAGACATTTTACAATTAAAAAAATATATATACTGTATACTTAAGATCCTAATAGGAAAAAAAATCTATATTCATATTCCAATATTTTATTATGGAGCACATTCGCCATGGCGTTGTTTCAATGACCTGATGCAATGAGATCTGAGATCTTCTATTGATGAAATTTTCCCGAGCACATCAAAAAGACTTTCATTGGCTTAAGGTCAGGATTCTGTGGTGGCCAACCCATGTGTGAAAATAGCCCTTATACAATTTGAGGGCAAAGAAATCTTGGCATTGTTGTCCTAGAATACACCTGTGCCATCAAGGAAGAAAAATAATTAATGGGATTCAGGTAGTCATCTGACCTTATTTTACTGCCACATAATGTTGCTGAGCCTAGCCCTGACCAACTGATGCAAACGCAGATCATAAGACTCCCTCCAGAGGTTTGTACAACGGGCACTATGCCTGAAGGGTGCATTCTTACTGATATGCCCATCGCTCTGGAATGCAGTCCTGATGGAAATTTTGCAGACCCTTTTAAGTTTTCCAAGTTTAAATAGACTCAAATTCTTTCTTTCTCATCATTCTGACATAGACTGCTCCATAATGCCAATGCAAAAACAAGTGTTTAGTGTTGTGTGTAGAAGAATAAGAAAAAAGGATTTAAATCCATTGAAACATAACGAAACATAGAAAACTTGAAATTGTATAAAAACATTTCCATCAGATCACATGACCTTTTTCCTTTAATCCAAAATCGAATTTTTATGTTTCCATTACAAACTGAAACCTAACAAATGGTTTTCCTATGTCACATAGCTGTTTAGTCCCAATCCTGTGTTCTCCTCGCATTCTGCATGTGAAAATACTCTTTTAATATTAAACACAGTTGTTTCATGATTATTTTATGATTTTTACATAATTTATCATTTTTTGTCTGATTACTTTATTCCACAAAGCTGATGGTTCTGCACTAGCCTTCCAGGTTTCAATAATGTGTTAGACAGTCTGTTCCAGCAATTTAAGCAATCTCAAGCAATTGTTTCCTTTGCTTGATGCAGCCAATAATTATCTGGTCAAAGGTTCTTAAGTATTTTCTTTAATATTAAATCCAAAGGATGTTTTTTTTGGGGCCAGCTAGAGTAATTTCCAATTTGTATATTGAAATTGCAGTGAACTGTATAGCACAAGCAATAGTTGCTTCACATTTGGGGGAAAATCTCTCAGCTGAAAAGTTCTCATATCTCCGATATGAGCATGTTTCGGACACAGTGGTGTAATTGAATGCAAAATTAACTGAGGCAAAACTGAACCTGAAACCTCTAATATTAATATATCAACAAGTGGCTATAGAAAATGTGTATATGTGGTATTAATAATTACTGCAGGTCTTTTGAATGTATACCAGACATAATTTTTTTTATTTTTTTTTGTTGTAAGAAATGCATTCATTATTATTATTATTATTATTGTTTTGTGTATGTGAGGACAACGACTTTAAAGTGCATAAATGAGCTCTCTATGTTTTCGTCAATTGGATGCTTCATGTAATATTTTTAAAGATGTACAACAGACAATGTTTGAGATCATCAAGTGTATCATAAAAAAAAATAGGACAACCAAATGAAGATAACTAGCACTCTCTTTTTATGCATCTTAAACTTGGTTATTATTTTAATACACTGTCATAAAGCCTATGTCATGATTATTGCGGTGTTCCCTGGAGGCAAAACAATAGAAACATGGATGCAGCAGATCCTGAAAATGTCATCTTGCTGGGTTGTTGGGTGGATAATTGAATGAGAAATGGCTATAACTTTAAGTATTATTGCATATCAGCTTTTACTGGCAGTAAAAAAATAAGGAAATAACTTGGTTAAAAGCTCTAAGCTGAAGGATTCATCTGAGGCAATGATCAGAAAGGCCTGTGCTTGTAGCCCATACTTCATATCAGGTAAAGTTAACTACTGTAGAATGTGGTCTGTTGTAGGTAGTATGGACATGGATCTAAAGTTTCGTGTTGTGCCACCTCAGAAATTAGGGAACTAAGGAGAACAACTTAAACGATTTTTATTGTTACTCTCCAAGCGCCTGAATGATGATGTGCAATGCCATTGCTCTGCTACCTAATTTTCTCTTGAGTAATAACAAGAGGATATGGGCATTAACAACGTTACTGTGTAAGCTTGGGTTTATGTCTTATTCTCTATCGAAATAACAAACGCTAGCTAAAGTACCAAACAACAAGATTTGGCTAAAGAGAAACTGAGAATGTTTATGAATATTTACAAATCTACAACTATATCCTGAATGACTGCGTACAAGCCTTCAAATCAGAGGCGATTTTATAGTCTGTAGGGGCCCTAGGCTAAAACTACTGTACCGTACTGGTCTGGGGCCCCAAGTAGTTGCCTGCCTTGACATGCTTGAAATGCAACTGTTTAAAATATTTAAAAAATAATAATAATAAAAAAGTTTCAATGGACACAATTATGAGTTTGATGAGTAAAACAGTACAGATCCCTTTAGTGTAGATGCTTGGTTACTCTATTTGGTAGGTAGAGTAACTCTATTTGTCCATTCCACACCAGTTAACCCTGTCATAAGCTCCATCCACTTAGTGAGTGTGTCGGGGTTGGTAAATCTCATCCCACAACATTTTCTAGTAATACTCACAGTTCAGGAGAGTGAGTGACTAGTACATATTCAGGTGAGCTCATAAGCTTGGGGAGTTATTTTGCCTCCAGGTAGGCTCCGCATACGAGAAACATGAATGTGCTTATTAACAATAAAAAAGGTCTATTGCACACCTGCAAAAATAAAGTGGTTATGTATTCAAAACATAAAAGACAGACAGAAAAAAAGGAAGAAAGAAAGAAAGAAAGAAAGAAAAAACATTTGTATGTGTATGTGTGTATGACTGTGAGTGCACTGTATTAAAGTATTATATAAAAAGTAGTATTATAAAGAAGTGCAGGACAGGTTATATAACCACAGGTACTGTGCATGGAACAGAGAACTTGTGCTGTGCTTTCATTCCCCACAAACACACCCAGCGCACATTCACAAATATATACCCACACAGCAGATTGCATCACATGCACACACCTGCGTCCCCCTTGTTGGCCACTCTCTGGAGTAATTCATCTTAAACTCCTCAAAGGTCTCAAAAGCAATCATAGCAGACAGTGGCGGAAAGCCGGACCGCCGTCTCTAAACGCGTGCGTGTCAGGGGCCAGAGCGGGAGCTCATCAATCTCCCTCATCCGGCAGTGAAATGGGATATCGTCACATCACAGCAACGCACCCATAAATCAACATGCTGTTACAACTAGTTTGGAGAGAAGCCATGTCTTCACTGAGACAGGACAGAAGACAAGGCACTGGATCAGCAGACTCATGCTAAGTGTGGGTTTGTGATTGTGAATCAATTATGAGTGAAATAAAAATCGTGGGAGTGAGCCAGACTTTTCATTATGTTTGGCTCAACTGTATTGTGTACGGTATGTAGGTACGGACTATCAAGCTTTACAAAAATGAGTGTGTAATTGTGTTGGTTTCTTATTGTTTGTGCAGTAACGGAGCTTTCGGTTGAGACTAGCAGGAAGCCCTTGTACAGTAAAATCAATCAATTTCAAATACTGAGCTAAAAAAATGGCCAGATTTAAATGCTGTATCGTAATCTTTATACCTGCGCTCTAGTTCCTACTGCAGCTGGCTGAAATTATCATCTGAGTGTTAGTTACAGTCACATCTAAAAACGATTCAATTACAATTAAAGAAAAAAAAAAGAAAAGCAAAAAACATTTTTTTTTTTAAAGTTGATACATTTTGTGGAGCTGAAAACGATTCAATATTAAAAAAAATTACAGCTGATATTATAAACCCTGATCTAGGCTTCGTACAAGACAGTGACTTGATATTGCAGTGGTTTGATTTGCTGTCAATATTTTTTTGTGTCAATGTTGTCTCAAGTCAATATTGTCTCATGAAGCCTTTATCAGGATGTGCCTCATACTGTGCCGACTCACTCCTAGTATTTGCACTGTGCAAGCAGTCTATATTCTAACACGGTGCAACTTTCCTTTCACAGCTCACACTTCTACAGTACCTTACAACATTCAGCATGGGAAATCAGCAGGACTCGCCGAATTGCAATTAACCTTAGAGTGTTTTTTTTTTGTTGTTGTTTTTTGGGTTTAATTTCAGCTCTGGGTTGGATATCAGCACCATGTGAAGCGAACTGCACATAAATCTGTCCGAGTCAGGTCTGAGAAGGGCGCAATATTTCACAGCGTTGCATTAAGCAAGGTGGAGAAGAAAGAGAGAGAGATAGAGTGCCGAAATACCTTCTTTTTATCTTGCAGACGGTGTATGAGGGGATTATTAATGTAATCTAAGAAGAATGTTTAATCGCAAATAAAGGGTCATTTCATATAAATGAAATGTAATCCTTAACACAAATGTAGAACTGCTTCTTAATCACCTTTATGTTGACTCAGTTTTGTACCTCTGGTCACCCAGGCCTGAATATAAAACACACACTACATCAGAATCAGCAGGGATTCCCAAAGCTATACAGAAAAGTGTGTGTGTGTGTGTGTGTGTTCTACTCATGTTCAACAGGAAATGTGCTATGCCAGGTGTTTAATTTATTTTTGTGATTAAGATTTAATGTGCAGAGATTTAAATCACACCTTGCCAACAGTGTGCCATACAGGTGTGGTGTACAGACAAGGCATGCACATTCACACAAGCACGCACCTCCTAACTCCCCCAAATCCCCTCTAAACTACTACACAAGCCCATTTCACACGAGGTTATGAAGCTCCGCTGTTGTCCGACGGCCATCTTACAGTTCATAAAAAGGTTTCTCTGACCTGGAAAACATGAAACTCGACATGATTTTTAAAATAATTTTTTAAATCTGATGAAATATCATTACATGTAAAGACCTTGGGTTGACAAAAGTCTGATAGCTTTTGTTGAATTGGGAGCATGTTGTTAAAATCTTCACCTGTCCAAGACAATATTAAAACCTGGAATGATGGTGGTGAACCGTCAACTTTGTGAAAATAATTTGGTCATAGGCCCACCAATGGCGCAATGGTAAAGTGCTCGCCCTATCATCCGGAGATCGTTTGTTCAATCCCTGGGTGATGCTGTAGCCTCTCGAAGCCGAGGGCCTGGAGAGCGCTGACTGGCCGAGCTCTCTCAGCAGGGTGGGATAGGAGGCACTTAATGCTCTCACATTAATTACGGCTCTACGGCCAATCAGGGGCGTCTGTGAGCTCACGCAAGCGGAAGGAGCAGATAGTGCTATCCTCTGAGTGTGTTACGCCGCCCCCAGCGGTGCCTGAGTGAGCAGTTTGAAAAGATGCGGTCGGTGACGTCACGTGGTTCCGAGAACACATGGTGAAGTTGCATGAAAAAAGTGATTTTAAGAGTGAAAGTAAGAGCATTTCCACATGCACAATGTGATGAGAGCTAGTGAGTGTCCATAAATCAGAAAAAAGCTTTGTTTTAGTAAGGATGTGAAAGTTGGAGCAATGGAAAAAGCCATGTGGTCTGATGGGTCCAGATTTACCCAATTCCACAGTGATGCACCCATCATGCATGGTGACCACTGTACTGTACAAGCCTCTGGAGGCAGAGTTGTGATCTGGGGTTGCTTCAATTGCTATGTTATGTGGCAATCAAATGAAGTCACCTGACTATCTGAATGTATGGAATGACCAGGTTCCAATGGAGATGGCTGAATGACCATCTTATCAATGGAATTTTTTTTCTTTCCTGATGGCACAGGCCAAATTTCAGAACTGTCTTTTAATCTGACAGTGAAAGACAGGTTCTAGGAGCATGAGACATCATTTTCACACATTAATTATCCACAATGTTGTGCACCCTAATCAATGCTAAAGGTAGTCGAGTGAAACTTGAGATTGTTTTTAAAACTGTGATCTTTAGTTTGTATTCTTTTACAGGCTGTTGTGCACACGGTGTTAATTCCTGACAAACTTAAAAACACTTTCAGACATGTGAAACTTATTTATTGTGGCCCTAATAGCACGTAACTGCATTTTAACTAGGTATGTATTTCTATATTCATTACCTGTCTTGTGCATTTTTAATTACAATCTGTCTGTTTTATAAATGTTCATTGGTTTCGCATGATGGGTGGCAATAGGATTTTACATGTGTGTCACATTACATGTACTGTAGGTATACCCAGTAAACCAGGACATGGTTAAACAACAGAGATTTATTAACAAGAATGACAATGTGTTTGCATTTATTTGTTCTATTCCTTAGGAGTATCAGTAATTGTAAACCATATACTGTACATCTTTCATGGGACGAAGGTTTTTCTAGTTGTTGAATTATTGTTTGTAGCTTGATTTTTAAAAAAATATATACTTTTTGCTGATTTTTTATAAATGGTTGCAGTAATTCTGCAAAGTCTGTTAACTGGTAATAAACTGTATATTGCTGTTTAAATTAGTGCCTTTAAAACATAAAAGAAGAATTAATTATCACTTTGCTTATCATTTATCCGTCACTACATATAATTAGATGTTTCGCTACTTTTTAACAAAATGTTTATCAGCACTTAAATAAATTCCTAAAAACAGCAATGGTGTAGTACACTACAGAACATGCGGTCTCAAACAATCCTTCCAACTACAAAATACTACTTAGTTTTACAATAGGATGGCACCTTTACCTGGAATTATAATAAAAAAAAGAAACTCATAATAAAATTCACATTTGTGCCTGTGCTAAAGTAGATCCGTGCAACTCAGCTTTTTTTAAGAAGCGTCTTTAGTGACACTGCTGACAAAGACTTGCGCAGGTAATTACAGGAACAAATCACATTAGCTTCACATCTCGACTTTCTAAGCCTGCAGCCATTGCCAAATGAAGAGCAAAAAGATGAGAAAGAAAGAAAGCAATAAGCTTATGAATAACTCTTAGCATGGTGGCTTCTGTTGGGGAAAAAACAAAACAAAAAAAAACAAACAAAAAAAATTATTTTGCCTACAAATTATTTAACTCCATGTCATGGTCCTGAACAAATGTTTGCTGTTTATAAAGATGAATGAAGATCAGCAAAGAAAAACAAATACTGGAAATACTACAGTAGCACAGCCTAAACCTGAAAAGATGGCTCTTTGTAATTAAATGCCTTTTAATGGATTTTGTTTGGGTGTATTTTGTTTTGTTTGGGTGAATTTTGCTTGAGCATCTGATTTTATGAAAACTACATTATACAAAAGAACATCAATTATTTTTAAATAGCACAATGATGGTAAGCACACACTTGACAACTGTGGCACATAATCCAGAAGCAAACAATAACCAGCAAATATAGAAGAGAAGAAACAAATATTTATTAAAAATTTAGGCATAGCGTTTTCTAAAAAAAAAAAAAAAAATGTAATTAACAACTGTTCGGTGATTGTTACATTGGGCAGGGTTTGGCACACTGATTTTCCTTATATGTAGTCTTCATGGTCCTCAAACTGGCACAAATTTAAGGCCCTACACATTTACTTTACAGCAGATTAACCTCCTCTGTTCGCTTTGTAGCAAATTAGCCCCGCCTATTCACTTTACTGCAGTTAGCCTCGCCCATCCACTTTACTGGGGGTTAACCCTTCCCATTCCCTGGGTTCTTCAACTCCAGTCCTGGAGGCCCAGTGTTCAGCACAGTTGGATGATTCCCATTCTACTTTTAGCATGGTAGGCACACCCATTCACTTTATTGCAAGATTGGCACACCCATTTGCTTTGCATCATAATACCTCCACCTATTCACTTCAAAGCATCGTAGCCACACCCATTCTCTTAACAGTGGGCTAGCCTTTCCCACTAACTTTACATTACAGTAGTCCCACCCATTCACTATATACCATGGTAGCCCTCCCGTTCACTGCATGGGATGTCAGACCTGTCCGTATCCACCTTGCATCATGGTAGCCCCATCATTTACTATATGCCATGGTAGCCCATCCTATTCACTTCAAACGTCAGACCTGTCCATATTTACCCTACAGTATGGTAGCCCCACCCATTCACTTCACAGCATGCTTGCTCCACCCATTCAACTTACATCATGGTAGCCACACTTATTTACGATGCATTATTAAAAATTCTGTTGTCAAATTTCCAATGTCAAATATAAGACCCATAGCAAATGTAAAAACCCAGGCAGCAGACACATTTAACTGTAATATTGTATTTATGTATAACCCTTTAGCTTTATGCAACAAAGTATATTATTAATCAAGAATGCTTTCACCTGTAATGTATAATCTTACTAACCAGTATCATCCAGAGAAGTAAAGGTAAAGTGTATATTGAATGGGTTCTGCATTATTGTTTCAGACAATTTACTGAATAATGCATTGAAAAATTATGTCATATATTTAATAACCGGTGACATAAACAAGTTTGTGGATTGTGGTCTTCTTATAGAAAAAGTTGAAAGTCAAAGACAAATTCAAGGACTCTTCAAAGACAGTTCTTATTGACATTAATGGATGTGAAGAGACCGCTGTTCAGCTGCCCTTCCCTATATTCAGTTGACATACAGGAACTTTATATCTGGTCAAGTCATTGCTCATAGTTGGGCATTCCCTCGTTCTCTTTTTCAGGAGTGAAAAGCCGGAGGAGCACCGGGTTATTGTTGCACTCCATGACAGAACTGACAGAACTGACAAAATGGTAAAGGAGAGCACAAGGTGGGAGAATTTCACGTCAGAACTGAGATATAAATGAGCTGCCCAGCACACACACACACACACACACACACACACACACATATTTGTACACACTCACACAAAGGAGGCCAAACTGACAAGTAACACAATGATGCATCAATTTTTCTTTTTACTTGAGTTTAACAAATGTTTAAATTTTTTTTTTTTTTTTTAAACAAAAGTGGAAAATTGGTCAATTAATTCGCAGAATTATTTTAAATTTCAACTTACATTTTTTGTACAACTTTTGTGGCTTTCTTTGGATTACAAAATGAACAATTTTGGGGGATTTTGAGAAAAAAAAAATGTTAATGTTCAAGATAAACAAATTAACAGATTAACCAGATTAACAGAAACCAATTTTTAAAAAAAATGTCTTAGAAAGGTTCTTGTGGGATACTACAGCATGTGTGTAGTTGAAATGAAATCTGGAGTCTGTGGAGACCATGGAATATGATTTAACTCACTGTCATAATCATCAAACCATTCAGTTAGCCCTCCTGCACCGGTGATGGTGGGCGTAGCATTCCTGAAACAAACTGCTTCTGTCAGGACTGAATAATGTTGCGCTGATTTGCAGTTATTCTTCCCTCTATGGGGCCAAGAGGATCCAAAAAAATGAGAGCACAATGTCTCCCACAGCATAACAGAGCATTCATTACCTTTCCTTGAATGTGTCTCCCATTTGTATCTATATTAAAACTACTCTGTTTAATGTCAGATCTTTAGCCCTTAACTTTTTTAAAATATCTTTTAAAATCACGCCGACAGAAGATAAGAACGTGTCAAGAGACACTGGGTCAGTTTGCCTCTACAGGAGGGAGGACAAAAAATAAATCGGTAGAAAAAGTTTGGAATGAAGGTGAATAGGGTCCTGCTTTGACTGTGCACATAGACGGACTCACTCACAGGAGTCAAGCTCAAGAGACTGAAATCAAATGTTACAGTACTGAAGAAAAAGCAGTGCAAGAAGAATAACCAGCGAGCGTAGAGATTGCACATAAACCTATGTCTCTAAGCTAGAAGCAAGGCACGGTCAGCATGTAGTTAATATTAAAGCATATTGGCCTTGCTGTAGGGAGTAAACACAAACTGAAATTTGTTTCTGTTTGTCCAGCCCCAATGGACACTCAAGGAGGATTTCTCATCTCATCACCAGTCCGACTAACTTGCACCCTTCACGTGCTTTTATTTGTTTAATTAAACCTTGTATCTTGCCCATTACAGTACCTGTTTCTGGGTCATATGTTCCATAATTCAGGTTAGTTAATTGGATTAGTTGTGTTGTGAGCAGTATTTATAATCTGATAGCTATGTGCGGCAGATGGTCAGCATGACTGGCATTATCCATCGACTACCTGCTGACTTTGTGCGCTGAACAGAAGGCAAATGCTTTTACTGACAAACATGAGAAGAACATACAGTTGTTAAGACTGGTTACACAACCCTATAAAATAACACAGGAAAGATGATTTTCGGGTAGGAATAATATAGAGCATGAATATAGCTGAGCATAAGTTCAGTCAAAAACGATGATGGTTTTCTTTTCATGGATCAAGTAAGTAGAAAAGATTAAAAGATCAGAGAAAATTAGCCAGAGATGATAAGTAATTAACGGTGGGCCCCGAAGGTCATAATTTTTTACTGACATGCACCATTCAGTCTGGGAGGGGGGGGGGGGGGGGGGGGGAGGGGGGGGTGGGTGAGTTGGAGAGAGAGAGAGAGAGAAAGCACGCAAGAGGGAACGATTTCTCATTTCCTGTCTGATAAAAGAACAGAATAACGAGCACAACATACAAGCCAAACCAAGTCCTAATTTTTTTTCAATAATAAAAAAAAAAAAACTAAGCCTGCAGCCATACACACACACACACACACACACACACACTTTTACAATTTCCCTAAGGATGTTCCAAAGACATGATAAACACTAACCATAAACATAACTTTAATCTCAGTAATCAAAAGGAAATAATAATTGAAAAGAATACATCCACTAGATAGCACATCAAAGACAAAACATTTCTATCACCTGTTTTCCAAGTCAATCTGTTAAAAGTTTAGCTAGCTCATGCACAGTGATCCTAAACACACATTTTTTTTTTTTGCCAACGATGTGGTTGTTGTCATAAGCTGCATTACAAATTGAAATCTCTGACCTTGAAAATGATTTACTGAAACTTGAAGATCTAGAAGACTGCTTATGAAAGCAAGAACTTTAATGGATGTTATATGTGTTTTTATAAAATTTTAATACTAATTATACAAATGGGAAAACTGGTTAGTGTTAGTGGTTCTCTTAGTTACTACCTACAGTAGTATATAATATAGAATAGTATATAATTAGTTTAAGACACAGCACTAGCTTGTTTAGCTGTTTGCAGATTAGACTCATTAGTCTCATTAGTCAGTAGGTTTAGTCAGCCATTTAAATGGAATATTGTCCTTGTTTTGTTATACAGATAGTAAATGCATTTATTGACTGATGTATGTCTGACTCCACTGGGGGGCAAAGCTTTGGGTGGGAACTGCAGAGCATGCTTAGAGCACCTTCGCCGAAGTATCAGATTAAGTTATACGAGTCAAAGATTGGACACACATTTAGATTTATTTTCTACATTCTAAACAATACTGAATTTGTTGTTCAGCTCTTCTGGAATAGTTCTTTCAAGAACAGTATTGTCAAGTGCATTTTCAAAACCCATTAAGCACAATGATGGAACTGGCTCTCATAAAGACCATCCCAGGAAGGCAAGACCAAAACTTACCTCTGCTGCAGAGGAGAAGTTCATTTAGAGTTACCAGCCTCAAAAATCATCTATTAACAGCAACTTGAACTAGAGCCGTTATCAAGACTTTAAAGAGCATAAGTAGCAGATACATCTCAATAACAACTATTTTTGTACCCGTTTGATCCCTACAGCATTGTTTTACAATGTAGAAAGAAATAAAAATCACGAAAGACATAGAATTAGAGGGAGTGTCCATTTGTTTGACTCGTAGCGTATGTGCAAGTTGGGTTTAAGTCATAGTAAGAAAATTACAGTGGGGCAAAAAAGTATTTAGTCAGCCACCAATTGTGCAAGTTCTCCCACTTATAAAGATGAGAGAGGCCTGT
>JAOVVA010000009.1:5190422-5201138 GCA_028565275.1 Leiocassis micropogon | reverse complement strand
TTGCTTGTTTGTAGGTGACCAAATACTTATTTTACCGAGGAATTTACCAATTAATTCATTAAAAATCCTACAATGTGTTTTTTTTTATTATTATTTTGTCTCTCATAGTTGAGGTATACCTATGATGAAAATTGCAGGCCTCTCTCATCTTTTTAAGCGGGAGAACTTGCACAATTGGTGGCTGACGAAATACTTTTTCGCCCCACTGTAGTTGCACAAACCTGACGTCAGATGAGACCCACTATTTATTGCTTGTTTGTGTGCGTGTGTTTGTTTGCACGTGTTTCGGCATGTGAAGCTGTGGAGGTCAGACAAGGAACCGTTGGGGAATATGTGTGATGTACAGAGGTGCTGACTTAGCCTAATGTAAATGGGCACATGAAGAGATCACTAACATCTCTGAGACAGCATTGGAAATAAAGCAGGGAACAATATTCCCATCTGCTTACTTTTCTCCATCAAGCCTTCTCTCCTGTCTGTCTCTTGGTGTCTCAAACTGCCAAGAATACAGAGGAGCTCATCACACACACTGCTTGTCTCATCACAGAGCCACGTTGAGCCGCCGTTTTTCTCTCTCTAGGCTGCAAACTTGGACATAGGAACAAATTACACACCTTAACCACAAGTCTCTCTATCAGGGTCTTTGTCCCTGCCGGATACACACTTCAATTGCACTGCATAACACATAACGTATGGCATTCTCCCGCAGCCCTATCATTACACTGTATCTGCACACAATGTGTGAGTATCGAAGAGAAGAAATAAATAAGACAGAACCAAATAAAAAAAAAGTGTTTCAGGTCATACACGCTCTTTGTTCCATTCGGTTATGCATTCATAAATTCCAGACATTGATTTCAGTCTGCACAACTGAATTGAATGTCTGGCATGTCTGGCAGACATCTCATCATGAATGGCAACTCAGCGTCTAAAGCTGGCTCTGAGAAGAACCAGGCTGTTATATATCTCTGTAAATGCGTACTTACACCTTGATCTCTCCATTTCCTTTGAGAGCTCCTGGATCTCGCAAATCAAAAAAAAAACTTTGTGGTATTGTTCTCAACAGATCTTGAAAACCCACAAATAGGATACCAGTCAATTATTGCATCACATGTGCATATGAATTAACAACTAGGACTAGAGGATGACCTAGCAAGGTTGTGGGAGGAAGAGGAAAAGCAGGTTATTCAAATGGAAATTCATGAGAAAATGAGAAGAACAAGCAAAACTCCATAGAGACAGTAATCCAGACTCAGGATTGAACCATGGATTCTGGAGCTACAGTATGAGGCCACGATGCTACCTAATGTACCACACTGACACAAAAAGAAGATTTTCTGCTGTAGTATCGAAGAAGTTAGGTCAATTTATTTCCCCAGCAAGGCTGCTGAGGTTCCTGTTCAGTGCCTCATTATCTGATGACGTCAGATACTTTTAAATGGTCCTGAATTCCATAAGCCAATGTCTCTTTAATCTCTACAATCTTTCTGCTGCTTTCTCACTCCTGTCTTGTCATAGGTTAGAGCTAAAACTCTGATGCTTGCCTACAAAACGCCCACTTAAAAGCAGTAGTCAGATCCAGCAATGCACCTCAAGCTATTCAAGTACAGCTGGAGTTGATCTGCCACCCACCAAGAAACAAGGAAGTCAAGAATCTAAAGCCTTCCTGTTAGGGCGCCCAGATAGTGGAATGGATCCTCCTGAACTTTGCAAACAGCTTTATGTCTAGTTAACACTCTATCCTGTTAAGGGTTGCAGAAGATCTGAACTTAGAGCCATACTGGCAACACTTGCTATGAGGTGGGCATACACCACAAACACATACATACAAACTCCTTAACAGCTAGGGGGCAGTTTAGAAACACTGAACAACTTATCACCATGAACAACCCAAATGCTTATGGAATACCTTAGGTTGGCATCAGTGTCTTGGAGCAGAATGGAGCAAGAGACCGGTACCTCATCTACTTGTTGCGTCTTAAGCTATAATAAATACTTTTGATTGTTCCGGCCTGCAAATTAACTCTCATCTCATCTGGAACAGAGCTACTCAGTTCAATTACAATGCTCCTTATGGCTGTAAACTTACTTACTGCTCCTCAAACTAAAGACAAACTGCTTTGTTGATATTTCTCATTGTAAATCTAATATGATGTAGTTGCCTATTTTGTGTATTTTTTAGTCTGAGAAAATGTCAGAGAGATATCAGTAATAGCTGGTGGTGGTCTTTTATAACTGCCTGCTAAAGTAACTTTTCCTTTCTGACTCTTCCTTTCTTTCTGACTTCCCCAAATTCTCCCTCTAGCTACCTGCATGATGTTCTGCCAAACAGCCCCCATAGCTGTCAATCACCGGCTGTACTTCAATCACTTGCCCTCCTCTCGCTGTTACAGGCAGACCTGCAGATACACTAGACAATGCTGGAAAAATGCATTCATAAGTAAATGAAATGTGAAGGTTTAAGGAACAGATTGTTCCCTTCCATAAGCTGCCTCTGTACCGCTCTCCACCCACAGAGGATAGAGGATGGAGACATTTTACTTACTGGACAGCATGTGCACGATAGCCACTGTGGGACCGGAAGGTGTACTTTAAAATGTGTACTGTAAACATCTGCCTCGATGAATGCTATAACATATGCTATTGTGTAGGTTGATTGGTGTTTCCAAATTGCCAGTAGGAAATGATTGGGTGTGTGAGTGTATGTGTACTTGCGCCCATCACCCGGACAGGGTGTCCTCTGCCTTGTCCCACTTGGGATAGGCTGCAGGTGTGGATGGATTGAAAGTAAAGTTTTCTGTTAGGAGATTGAATTTCGGGCAAGAATTTTCCACGACGGAAGAGTAACAGTGCACTGGGTCGTTGTTTTTGCTGATAGTTTGTAATGATATTCATGACACTTTCAGTGGAAAAAAATAGATTTTTTTTCCTACAGGATCAATATCAAATACAGTGGCTTGATGTTCAGAGGCTGGCATTTGACTTTGAGTGACATTGCTGTCTAATAGCTACAGGATCCCTGGTTTGACGCTGTACTCAGGTTGCTGTATATGTGGAGTTCATGTTCATGTGCAGTTTCTCCAGGTTCTCCAAGTTACTGGTTATACTGGGACTAATTTAGGACAGCTATGGATATGTATACTTTTTACCTCCTCCACTATTTAGTGAAATATATTCTAAAAAAATAAATTTTACTTCTTGTGTTGCTAGTAATTTTAGAAAGATTTGAAGAGGGTGAATCATTAAAACGCCCACTAGTCATGTTCACCACACCCGTGATACACTCCTCGGGTCATAAAGCCATTTATGGTACATCTTTGAACAACTGCTTCCGCTAATAGAACTTGGGTGGGAATTGAGATGCAAGTTGCCTAAATCTGTTATCTTCAGATCCAGATGCTTGAGGTCTAGCTCATGCTCTTCCACCTGACCTTCCTGTTTCAGACATGCTGTGATGAAGGGAGGCCAGCACTCCTTCTCTCCAGCCACCCGGTACCGTCTGCTGCCTGGCAAGTTGGCATGCAGATCAGTCACCACTGGAGAAGCACAATATGGCAAATAAATGAAGCTGCAATAACACTGCGATGAAGCATGGGTGCAAATTCAAATTTTCATATGCAAAATTTTCAACACAGCACAGTACTGTAGGACAATAGGACCAATATGACTATTGTCCTACAGTACTATTTTAAGTTATTGTATATCCATCTTTCTATCCTGACTTTATTTTTTTTAAAGGTTACTTCCCCTTTTACTCTTGTTTATGCCCATATATTAGTATAATCATGGATTCTGTGTCTTTAATGTCTTAGGCAGTGTCTTACCCAGCACATGACTTGCCTTTATTCACAACTGTGTAAGCCGTTAAACATTTTTGTATGTCTGTAGCCAGGGGTTAAACTGAAATTTACAGTAGGTAGGGAAGCCAGCAATGTGGAAATAATAACACAAAATTTCATTTATGTGTTTAATATATTCTCAACAATGTAATAAATAATTCCAATAACAATTTTCTGTTTCCTATTTATCACTCAACAGTTGCGCAGCCAGATCAATTTTTGACTCGAGGAACATTTAATCAGTCTGTAAACTTTTTATAAAATGCTAATAATGATTTCTGCAACATTTTCAGTAGCAAAGACATCATTAAGAACTTCAGTATTGCATTTTTTCTTTTTTTTATTGTTTATATCATTACACCATTTTCTTCTTAGAACTTGATAATTGCTCTCTTGTCAAAATATTCTAATTAATTTCTTGGACATGATAAATAATACAATCATTTATCAATGTAAATTTCTACAACTTGATGGAAATCACCAGGGATCACCTGATATGATATTATCATGATATGTAGGTGCCGATTTGAGTTGTATTACAAATATTTACACCCCCCCCCCACCAAAAAAACAAAACAAAAAAAAAACATATATAGTATGTGTCTTGATACAATCCTGTCTCAGTGGTCTACAGACAGTTATTTGGTCTTCATAGATTGGTTTGTGCTTTGAAATGCACTGTTAATTGTTAACTGTGGGACATCTTTGAGATGTTTCTACAACTTGACTGGAGTCTATAGACAGGTGTGTGCCTTTCCATGAGTGGACTCCAATCAAATTGTAGAAACATCTCAAAGATGATCAGTGGAAACTTTTAATAATTTTAAATAAATTTTTAATAAATTCCAAACAAACTTCTTTTATGTTGTTATTATGGGGTATTATCTGCAGAATTTTTTGGAATAGAATTTCCATTTTGGAATAAGGCTGTAAGATAACAAAATGTGGAAAATGTAAAGTGCTGTGAATACTTTCCTGATGCACTATACAAAGTAAGACACTACTCTTTTTGTATTTCTGTTTTTTAGTCTATTTGTCCTATACTATGAATCAACCATGCAATACTTGCTCATTATGTTATAAGATACCTGAGGTAACGAGCCTGTTTCTTACAAATCCAGGACTTAATTTCTGTCTCTTACTCCAGCTGGGTCAAGGTCAGTTAACTGAGTATGATACCTCCCAGGGAGACTAAAAGCATGGCTAGACCTCTCTATCATAGCAATCCTCAGCACCTGGAATCAGACCTGACCTGTGGTAAAAACATTACCCTCTGAGTCACACTCTTAGTGCACCTGTGTGTGTATGTGCGTGCCTGAGTGTCGTTTGAGTGCATTTGGGAAAATAATAAAGACCTTGACAGGGTGTGAGGCGTCGGGGTCCGTGTGGAGTGGGAGTGTGCGTATCAGGACAGAAAGAGACAATCTGTTCGGTTCACGGAGTGCGAATAGCCCTCTGGAGCGCTGTCAGGAGAGCAGCGAGGAACCCACACCGATGTCACCCGCACCGCAGCACATGGACGCCAATGTCACCCCGTCACAGAGTGAGGACAGCTGTGTTAGGGCCCACGGACAGACAGCGGGCATGTCAGCGCTGCACAGGACAGGAGAGCAAAGTCGGAGCCGCTCGAGTCCACTTGAGTCCGCCGTGTACATGCCAAAAGTGACTACTGAGAAACAGAGGACATGTCTCAATTCAAATAGCTGTTTTTTTTTTCTTTGCCTCTGAAATCCTCTCCAGTGCACAAACAATACTACACACGCACGCACACACACACACACACTAGCAGACAGAGTACGCTGCCCATCCATCATGCTGTGGGGTAGGTGTCTGATTGAGAGGAGAGTTGAAAGAATGGTGCCACGCAATGCATTAGCATTCAGGCTGGTTTAGCGGTATGGAAATCAGCACAGCATTCACTCTCTAAAGCCGTGCCTCAGAGGACGAAGGAACCCACTCAGCTCTGATCTGCACGTAATATAATACATGGTGAATATAAATAAGACCATGTTAGCAATACTAGCAGTGCTAGCTTGACTAAATAAAGCAGGCAGAAAGGTAATGCTACACATATTAAAGCACACACATGCTGGTGGCCCGTTGTGCCTCTCAGGCCTCTTTAGGTTTATTTTGCTTGCTAGTAGAACACTTGCTGGTTACTTCTCGCTAGCCTCTGGGCCATTTCAAGTCTTTAAAGCCACCATCATCTCTTCACCGTTCCTGCTTTCTGTCTCTAATTCAATTCAGGGTTTATTGGATCATTTTTGATAATGTTTCTAAAGCTATCACTCAATATAGTGTGAGTAATGGATCATTTTGGAGATAATGCCAGTATCAGTGTTAAAGAAAGCTATTGTACAGTTATAGCATCATGGGTAATAGCCATGATTTCCTATAATATCTTCAATTATGAAATAGTTATAAAAGAGTTGCGCTTTCTCTCTCTCTCACACACACACACACACACAGATATATGGGATATATATATATATATATATATATATATATATATATATATATATATATATAAGATTTCTTATTACTGTTTACTATGAATGCATTCATCATTTCTGCTTTATAAAGGAGATTGTCTTCATATTTAGACTATGTAGGTAGATTACTGTTCTGCTCCTAGTAATGTCTTTGGCCATATGAAACATTATACTGTATACATTCTAAAAGTTTCACTTGTTGGATTTAGAAATTGTATTATTCACACATGTATATAATAAATGTATAGTTACTGAGGTAATTAGTTACCTCAGTGTTAATCCTGTTATTCCAAGCTTTATCTTAAGGTCTAATAAATATGAAGTCTACTTAGTGTTCATTCGGAATTGTTCCAAATGCTAGAACAGCCCCTTTTCAAGAGCATCTTTTTTTAATTGTTTTTGCCTTTTCATTGTCTATACAGTTGAAGATTGATCTACTTTTAAATGTAACTTTCATATGTAATTAAGTATGTACTAGCTTACCTACTGTCTACAAATTCTAGCTACTTTGACGCATGTAGCTAGTATTTGTTTAACATCCTTATCACTTCTAACAGGGTCAACCTAAATGAGTTTGATATCTGTTGAATGTTTCCTCAGCCAGAAATGCTAATAAGATTATTTATAGGCAAGCTAGATTATTTATTCAAGTACACGCACATTACAAACATGGCAACTGCAGCACAACATAGCAAAGCTCTTCGTTATGACATAATATTTATCTATACTGAACTTAAATTGTGAATATTGTTTTTCAGTTATGTTAAATTTCACGCTTCTTTTGCACATGTTGTTTCAACAGTTATATTTAATTTAATGTACCGTGTCTGCAGACGTAGCTACCCACATGCATATGTGTATATTTATATATAATCATTAAAATAGCGATGTTTTGCGCTAGCTTGTACATTTGTGCTTACACTATTATAACGTAATTTGTTTTGGGTTCTCAAAAAATTTATATATATGTATGTTCAAGTTCACACCCTTTGCATGTTTTTTTTCTCGTTCTTCAAGATAAGCGTAAGTTAGCACGCTAAGTTAGTTTTTTTGTTTGTTTTTTATTAGTACTCACGTTATTGTAAAATAATAAATTTTTTGGTCCTCAAAAATTTTTCACATAGGTTCACAGAGTTTTATTTTTTTACTTTGTGGAATTATTTTTTTTTCGTAGTCATTACGATCTTCAAGAAAAGCGTAAGTTAGCGTAATTTTTTCGAGCTAACATGCTTTGTTCCATGACGCCAAATTTCAATCCTATAAACATTCATTAGTTGTATAAAGCCCAGCCTCTCTGTAGCTACAAGTGGTTAAAATACAATTTTAACGTTGGCAAAATTTGCACATAGAGCTATAATTGTTTAAAAAAGTTACGATTTTTATACAATTTTTGGCCTATAACTTACTCTGACATGTATTATGCATAATTAAGAACTTTAACTCCTAACTGAAAGACCTTTCCAGATTGCAACCTTCCACATAGCTATTAGACATTTTTTCTAAATATTTTTTTCTTAAGACAGAGAACAGAATAGTAATGATATCTGGTTTCTCATTGGCCAGTAACTTATGGGGTGATATGACTTCAGCCAGCAGAAAGCCCTCCTACTTTTTTTTTTTTTTGCAGTTGCTGAGCGACCAGAAGTCCCTAGACGCCCTCTAGTGGCTGAGCTCCAGTAGTCCCGCCCACTTATGAGATGTAGCAAGCCAAATATATGAATTGGAATTGACATAATTGAAGTCATCAACTTCAATTTCACACGTGAGCAGGGCAATCAACGTAGGCTTGGAGTGAAGCATGATGGGAATGCAGTTGAGGGCGTTTATTAAGAGTTTGTGGACTTTTTGGGCACTGGCGTTTCATTGGTCAGGATTGAAATATGCTAATTAAGGGATAGGACGTCACTTCCCTGTCATTCAATGCGCCATTTTGTCTTTTTATTTGCTTTGAACAACGAAGATACGTTCAGCGCGTGTTTGCGGTGCAATTTGTTTTGTCGCGTTTGGGGGAAAAAAATTAAAAACAGATTTTTTTTTTTTTGCACATGCGGCGGTGTGCATCCAGGCTGCCTGTTACCGTTTTTTGGCGCGCAGATTGGTGGGAAGTCTTGCTTTCTCGCCCTTGTAGGGGAAAAAAAAGCGGTAAACTCCCTCCGAAAAAAATATCAATCAGTGGCGCTAAAGAAGGTAAGATGTTACAATGTAGCAGAATGTAGCAGCCGCGTAACGAGGCCAAGTTCCAGCCGTGTCCTCGCGCTTAAACCGAAACTATACCGCGTTTCTCGAACGCACACAAACACCACATGTTTATTAGATGCACGGGAGGAGGAGGAGGATGATGTTCAATGTAGAAATGTAAATAAAATGCATGTCCTTGCGAGCTTTTTCTGCCTTCTTACTCTATTCTGCATGTAAAAGCATCACATTTAAACATCATGTCTTAACGCATTATTAACCTTTTGATATAAAAACGGCATGCCTTGATGTCTAAAAAAGCCAAGTTGAAATGCATACTTATTATTATTATTTTATTTTTTATTTTTTTTGATTAATGTAGTATTTTGGAATTACTTTATTTGAATTACTTTTTGTTTTTATTTTGCACTTGTATCATCATGGTGCATTTTTATTTATCTATCTATTCATGCGGTTTGCATCCACTAACCTGCAAATAGATTAAGAGAAATTAGATTTTGCAACTTGCTTTAATACTCATGTGCTTGTCATCTCCTCTCACGTGCGCAGGACAAGGGATTCCTAACTCAAAGCTCAGTTCCAGTGCCACAGATTATATAGAGTGTAGATGTAGCAGAAGTCAATCGTAAAGTAGATAAGAATTTTCTTATTGCACAATTTAAGTAAATGGGGCAGAGAGGGGGGAAAGCACACTTCCACATTTCGAAGCCGTCCTGTTTTAATCTATCTGAAGATTTATTTCTATTTAGGATTAGGATTAGTTTTTTGTTTCACTTTAGGACTGTTCTCTTCTTCAGGTCATTATTTACATGCATGCATCATTTGGGTTGCTGTTTGATGTTTTGCAGAATGGATGGATTTTTTATTTTATTGTACTTTTTTTTTTAAGAAAAGATGACTTTTTGCACTACTACAACAGTGTTTTTCCCACATGGTTTGTTGATGCCTACAGTCATTTGAATAGTGACACTTTATTAATATTATCATAGCTTCTGTACACTATCTCAATGGATTTGAAATAAAGCACTTGGAATATGATTGAACTGTCAACTTCACATGCTTGAAAGTAAGTAATATAATCCTAAATATTAATAGGGGTGCTCCGATCAGGGTTTTTGGGGCCAATCACTAATCACAGATGTGTTGGGGGTTATTGAATTATGTCTTTTAAAGTGTTCTGTTTATTGGAGTATTGTTTATTTATAATGGCACAGCACAGTGGCGTAGTGGTTAACACTGTCACCTTGCACCTCCAGCGTCAATTGGTTTGATTGCCGCCTGGGGGGCCCGTGCTCATGGAGTTTCCATGTTCTTTCTGTGCTTGGTGGGTTTCCTTTGGTTACACTGGTTTCCTCCCACAGTCTGAAGACATGCTGATTAGGTTAACTGGCATTCCCAAATAGTGTGTGCGTGCGTGCGTGTGCCCTGCGATGGATTGGCATCCTTTCCAGGGTGTACCCTGCATCATGCTCCAAGTCCTCCTGACCACTGCGACCCTGTACACAGGATAAGAAAAATAACATTTTTATTTATTTATTTATAGCATAAAAAATAACTATTCTAAACGGCAGTGCACAAATATAATTAAGATCTGAGATAGCATAATAAATGTAAAAATTATATATTTTTTTAAAGGCAATAAAAAAACAGCAAATTCCATTCTCTTATTATTTCATGTAAATTATAAAGAAACTGAAACAAGAATAGCCTATAAGTGACTAAAGAGCAAGAATTTTCCAGTTCCTAACTAGCATCAAGGGGCTCTCACAAATGCTGGGGAAAAACACATTAGAGTGTTTCTGCAGCTACCCTCGTGTGCCGATCCTGACACCCGTTTGCTACCATTACTTGCGTATTGAGTGCGCGGTCACATTGCTGCTGCTGCCATATTGCGGCAGATATATTACTCTTGGTTTTTGTTTCTTTTTTTCTTTCTTTTTTTTTTTTTTTTGGCGGTGGGCATCCAGGAGGTTGCATTAACACCATTTTTTTTAAATTTTATTTTATAAATTTAGTTGCTGTCCAATTATTTTTCCCCGATTTTCTCCCCAATCTAGTCGTGTCCAATTTCTCCCCGTCACTAGGGGGCTCCCACATTAATGTGGGAGCGCCAGTACCTCTCATCCCTCCCCCCTGAGAGAACTCGGCCAATCAGCTCTCTCTGTGCCTCCGGCTGTGAGAGGAAAACA
>JAOVVA010000009.1:5141932-5153255 GCA_028565275.1 Leiocassis micropogon | reverse complement strand
TAGGTTTTATCCGATTAATCGGAAAAATAATCACCCAACTAATCGATTATCAAAATAATCGTTAGTTGCAGCCCTACTCTGTAGATGAACCTATATCCAGTGCGGCCTGAATTGGCAATAATTAGGAGCTGGCAGTAAAGCATGGGAGAGAAAGAAGGGATAGATTTCTCCCTCCTTCCCTTTTTTCCTGCACCTGGGCTCAGTTAATGCTAAGATGAATGATCACCTTATATGTTACACATACCATAAATTTTCAAGCTGTCTTGGCCACGGATGGGAATCAGCATACCACTTAACATCTGTACATTTGAGTGTTTAAGAATGATATCCACTAGGGGGGGTTTATAATGGTTTAAAAATCTGGTTGACGGGTGTTGTTAGGAATCAATACATTTAAATGCATAAATGCAAGTTATATCATAGCAATTACTTGGAGAGAACTCTGGATAATACTTAAAAGGTATACTGTGTGTGTGGCCAAAGGTTTTAAGCCATAACTGTTGGAAGGAAAAAACAGAACAGGATGTCTTTACACCGATAACACCAAAACATAACACCACTGAACTGAACAACACTGATAACCAACTTATACACCACTAAACTGATGACCGGATCATGGGCACCCAAGGGCTCACCCATGCTCACCCCCAGAGACATGCAGAGCCACAACCAAGGGGCTAGAGCCACCACGGTAGAACAAGGAGAACCAAAAAACCTAAGTGGTTTTAATGTTAATGGTTTAAATTCTATGAGTGACCAGTGTATATCCTGTAGTGTTACAATTTCTCTTCAGTGGAACTGACAATGTCTCTGACAAGACATTTGTTTGCTAAGGTGGGTAGAAGAATTCGAGTGGCCTGCACAGTCTTGATCTCAACCCCACTGAACATCTCTGAAATAATCTGGAATGCTGTTCACAAGCCTACACCAGTATCATGCCTTAACATGTGCATGATGGCATGTGATAGACCGGCAGCCTATCCAAGATGTATTGTTTACCCTGTGTTTTCTGGATAGGCTGTAGATGCACCATGACCCTGAAAAAGATAAAGTGCTTTCTGAAGATAAATAAGTAACCTACAAAACCCAGAGGAATGTGTCATAGAACATCCGTCTTAGATGGGCTCAAATTTGAGAGACGTTTTTTTTTAAGGTTTGACCCAATGGCAGGGTTATGGCCAATGGCATATTAAATGAAAATGCATGCACTTGTGTACATACATGTATAGAATAGCATACATGCATTTGTATGTAAACCGCTGGCATTGCGCCACACTGTGTTATACTGCCTCTATGGCCTACATTGGTATAGCAACCACGTGGGCTTAATTTTCTAAATACACACACCAGTTGTGTTCTTTTTTCTTAATTTTCTTCCCTTTTCTATCAGGAACATCTGGCAAGTTATCAGCTGACCAACCAGAGGAAATGATCTTTGCCAGGAAGGTTTGCATAACTAAGTTGTGTGTGTTTTATTGGTGGGAAAAAAATGTCTCTGAGTGCATAAATGAAGACCGGGAACGAGGGAAAAGGTGTAAAAAAAAAAAAACTGATGGAAGAATCCACTGCACAGGTGTATAAGTAACATCTGTCAGAAAGGATTCAATCAGTTCCAGTGAATGGATCATGAAAGAAAGAGTGTACGTTGGAGAGAAAGAGAGAGAAAAGAGCAGGGTGACAGTAAGTAGAGGACAGATCGATGGTGGAGTGAAAGAAATGCCTCATCTTCTCTCCACGGCCTGCTGTGTCACACGTTGCTCCTCTCTCACAGCTCTAATTAATCTAATCACGTCCTGCTGGAGAGAGAGAGAAAGAGAGAGAGAGAGAGATCCAAGCCTGCACTCGTTCGTCCTTACACCTTTCACACTCTCCGTGAGTGATGTCATCCACGTGACCCTAGAGTAGGTGGAGGACATGCTGGTGAATTATTCATTAACACTGCCCTCTGCACCTCTGAGTAATGAGACCTAGGCAGCTTTACCCTTGGACAGTCCTATCACCTCTGCCACTCACATGCCTGGTAGGACATTGTTTACTGAGATGAGGACAGCAGATACACATAGTGACTGAAGTGGGTATAAGAAGCCTCATCACGTTAAGCTGCATTGTGGGATTGGGGCCCCTGAGCTTTTTTTTTCTGGCATCTAATGTTTATATCGAGAACATCATGCAGAACAGAACATTTTGTGATAGACTAATGATCTCCGTGCACTATATTAGTTTTCATATTAGCTATGTAGACGGAGTGCGTATTGCTTTGAGCAATTCACAAATTCTCAAGTACAGGTCAAGTGCATTCTTATAAATTTATACAAATGACATGCTGTGACAGAACACCCCCTCGAACAATGGGAAGTAGGTTTTAACTCGAAAGCTGTATTTTCCTTAGGATTTCATTCAACCGTGTTTAAACGTTTAGCAGGAGAATTGATATGTAGCTTATATGAGCAAGAAAAGCTGCTCACTCCCACACAACTCAATTCACAAGGAAAGGTTATCTAACTATGCTTGTACACTTTTACGTTTTTGCTTTTTTTTAAGACATCTGGTGTACAATGTGCTTTACTTATTCATTATCCGCTTTATTCTAGTCAGGTTCATTACGGTTCAAATGACTATTTTAATATTTTGTGATTTAGAGCTAATTCAGTTAAACCATCATAAGCAGGTAAAAAAGAACAATTACAGCAAGAAGGGATGGGATTAATGCTGAAAATAGTAAAAGTCTACTTTTACTGTGAGAGATTTAAAGTCTAACAAGCATGCCAGAACAATGCTTTGGTTCCAACTCACTAAGTAGGAATAGTAAATTGTTGAATTTTTCTGCAACTTAAAGGGGACCAATTATGCAAAATAGCATAGACATCCAGATGGATTTTTAGTGTGTGTGTGTGTGTGTATGGGGGAAAAAAATCCAGCTTTTTGTCCTTTTTCTATTTTTGTACTGGTTGGGCCTTAAACAAGCCAATTAGTTTTTCCCCGTTTGTGACTTCATAGAGGATGTCAAGAAGACATCCTCCCCGGCTTATTGCTCAGCTCCACCCAGCTCTGCTCATCTCCACTCATCTTGGTGGGGCATGGATCAGTAGTAGTTTATTTACATAGACACTGAAACAGCATGTATGGGACAGGAGTGAAACAAGGAGGATTGGTGATTTTTTTTCTGATTCAGTTCATCGCTTCATCATAGCAAGGGTTATCATTATATTCGAGGCCACTTTCGAGTGAATCACTCTGTACTTGACTTTAATCTTGTTGCTCAGGTCACGCACTTTTAAAACAAAAAAAAAAAGCAAAAAGACATTTGAATGTGCAGTGAAGATCCTAACGTAAAACCAATCCTACCACACTTTAAAACAGCACATGCACAGTGGTGCTGCTGTGTATAAGGGCATAGCCTTCTTTTAACTGAATATATCTCCATATTTCATTTCGGGTTGCCTTTTTGCTGTAGCCGTCTCTTCAAGTCTAGTCTCAAACAAAACAAAAAAGTGTTCGTGATTCATTTAACACATCCCGCAGCTCATATTACAAACTCAGTGAGGGGTTTTTCTGCTATGTTACACACAATGTCACTGCTGTCAGCGCTGTGCTTAAAGAGACTGATTCCTATTAGACAGATCCAATAGACATTCACATGGTAAAATTAATGATTATTTCAAAATGTTGGTATGGTATCATGTTCGAAACTACTTTTTAGTACTTTAGTACTTTTTATTACCAAACTACTTTTGCACCAGTTTGGGGAATGCTGGAGCATTAACGCTGCACTTTTAAGGGATGCTTAAGACCTAGTTGAAGATATGTTAAAACATGGGGCCTTTTAAAGGTCCTGCTTGTTTCTGTAACAGTTTTAAGCAAATAATTTTTGTCAGTGATATGTTTTATTTTTCCTCACTTTCTTAACATTTGATCTGCTTAAACGATTTTAATTAACATTTTCAAGTTAGTTTCAAGTTAGTTTTGTGGTGAGTCAATAATGTATTGATAAACTTTGCCATTTGTTGCTAAGAAAGATTAATTGCTGCCTAGATTGCTTCCTTAAATTGATGCATTGTTTGATATGTTGATTGTGAGCTATATTAAGGATGGCAAGGTAAAAAAAAAAGTAATGAGAATGTACTGTAGATGTATCCGCCATAAGGTTCACTCCATGAATACTGTATGTACACTGAAAATCATCATCTAAGAACAATGGCATTCCGCATTATTTCAATTTATAAATATCAGCAGGTGATGCAGAAGCAGATGCCAGATGGTACCATGATGTTCATTCTTAAGAAAATAAATGGTTGGTGCCATGTTCATCAAATGAGAGTGAGTTTACCCACATCACACTTCGCCATATGGTGACAGAAGGATCAAATAAAACCGCCCAATAACTGAGCGACTTTTTTTCTTTAAATATAGATTTCTTTTTTTAATTTGTTGGTTGTCAAACCAAAGGAGGGTGCATCATTTCAAATCTCTGACAAAGACTTTCCCAGATAATAATACTGTGCAATCAGCCAAAAGCCTCAGAAATTATTAGAAAGCAATTACTGCCCTTTTAAAAGTAATATGTATATGTATATATGCACATACGTATCAAAAGACCAACTGTCTTGCATCTAGTCATTTATACTGTCACTATTATATTATGTGTTTTACCTTATCTTGTATACTTGGGTTTTGTTTAGGGACTTGCCTTTGGTAAGCATGCCTTTGGTCTATGGCTATAGATCCTGATAAAGATTGCAGAAAATGCATAATGCAACTCAAATAGCTCAAAGCTCTCTATTTTCACTTACAATGTCCATTTCAGTCCAACAAATGTAAATCTATTGCCATCACGTTTAACAATTACTTTGATGGAGCCTCCTGCACTATCGTGCGAAACCCAACAAAAAATGCTTTAAAGTCTCCATTTGCACTTCATCATTTGTGCTGTACTGCTAGAGGGTCAGCTATTTAAATGCACAGAGTGGCCATCTATTCTGAAACCATTAAATATTCTGCGTGAATTGCTTTTTTTTACAGACACTCGTAGAGAAAATATATTATTAGAGAACTACACGCTGCTGCAATTTTCAGTGATCAGGGATGATGGATGCAGCAAGACAGATTGAAGGCCTGAATGATTCTGTAGCTTATAAAGTAGACTTTGAAACATTTTTACCAAATGTAAAAAGTTCAGAAGATGCCTGGCTTAGGGGGTCAGATGCAAAGTTTAACAACTTTTGCTAATGAAAAAATACAGAAACACAAAAGAGTTCATTTACATCATGAAAATTCTACAGTGTATTTCCAAATATTTGTGGACACTCAACCACAGTACAGTAGCTACATATGGATCCTTCTGATGCTGCAAAAATCTAAACCCTATCAGTATTCTGTCTCTAAATACAGATTTTAATCTTCCATGTATTGTCAAATGAACCCTAAGTTTAATATCTAGGCCGCCCGTATTACAGTATGCACAATCTTATTATTAAGTTTAAAATTAATACATTTTTTACAGCCTGATGCATATTGCTTGATGCGTCTGACACCCACGTACGCAAGATGTGACTGAAGCTCTCTGTTTATTATCGGCAAAAGAGCATATTTAAGCCTTTTGGCCTGGTGCCCTGTGTCACGTACAACACCTGGACATCAAAAGAACAAAAGTCATTAACATGTAAGTCATACAGAGACCCAGAGACAGACAGACAACAGGACGCGCATTAGCATTTTCCATTTAGACAAAAGGGTTCCAGTGAGCCATTGCATGAATATTTGTCTGGGGATGAGCTGTAGGAAGTATTTCCTTATAAGAAAAGAGGAAGCACAACATCAGTTTTTTTATGGACATAGAGGGAGGCATGGGAAAGATCACACAATATCAAAAAACCTTCCACTTATGAATGTTTCACTTTCCGTATATGGTCGTCATCACCTGGCCTAGCATGATTAAAGTTGCAAATGAATGCACAAATGAACATGCAACATATACAACCCATTTATGCACTATATCCTACATACTGTAAGAATACAGATTTCAGTGCATGAAGATGAGAGCAGTGGCCTACATAGCCAGCAGGGTTTTACCTCAATTAAATCAGCCACTTCTCACAATCCACTCAAATAAACAAATAAATGAGCATAAATGAAGCAGGTTAAACATGAATGACACAAAATGGAGAACAAGCTGAGGTCCAATTATAGCTGTCTGCAGACACATGAAGAGACTTCACACTAGAGTGCAATAAACAGTTATCTCCCCATCCACAGTTAAATATAGCTCCAACCCCCTGGCTGTGCATTTGCTGCTGCCACAGCAAGCGAGGCAAGTCACATCAGAACACAGGCACTGCCATTACCCAGCCATGAGCCAGGCAGATTTAAAGGTTATGCCCTCAGGTATGAACCAACATGTACAAAAAATACAAACAGTGCTTTGTGGCAATCGCTTACGGAGTCCAAAGTGAGCAGGGATGAGTACGACAGGGGAGCCTTTTTCGTGTGGTTTATTCTTTGTCATTTGTTTGTCTCTGTATCTCCCTGTGAACCTATAATAGTTTCTTGGAGATCTCAAGAGATAAAACGGGGCACGTCTGCTTCATGATGCAGTCCTGTTTATTTCATTTACACCTCTTACTTGCTTGCAGCAGCCAGACTTGCCGTCCTAGTGGTTAATTAAAATGGGAGCTACCGGCTCACTGCGAAAAACGATAACTGATGACTTCCTGTGAAATCCCATTTTTGCAATGACTTGCTGCCAATATGGGAAGGTTTTAGAAAAGTACAGTGTGTAGTGACTACGGTTGTTACGGTGTCATGGTTTCATAGTGACTCATGGTGTATGATCAGAAGATCACTTCGCTGCTGAATGTTATCAAAGTAACAATTATAATATATTTCCATTTATTACTGTTCCCATTTGGTTCTCTTTTTTTTTTTTTACCTCATTATGTTCCTTTTTCCAATTTGTCTCGGGTTTTTTAGAATTTTGTAAACCCCTCATTCTGCGCTCCCCCTACATTACGGACGTATCTGTGGCATGTCTCTTGTCACGGTAATGAAATATTTAAAAGAGTGTATCAGACCTGATAACCTTTACACATTTTGCACAGGAGCTGCACATTTTAATACACAGACAATATATTGCTGTATATTCCTGGCTTTTATCATACAAAAAAACACTACAGTATTTAGCCAATAAACCTGTTTTGAGTTACTTTCAGTGAAAGGAACTTCCTAATGCTTCAGCATACCAATACATGTCTTTGTGGGAACAGTCTGGGGATGGCCCTTTCCTGTTCCAACATGACCGTGCACCAGTGCACAAAACAAGGTCCATAAAGACATGGATGAGCCAGTTTGGTGTGGAAGAACTTGACTGGCCTGCACACCTCTGGGGAGATTTAGAGAGGAGACTGCGAGCCAGGGCTTTTCGTCCAACATCCATGTCTGACCTCAGAAATGTGCTTTTAGAAGAATGATCATAAACACAGTCCTAAACCTTGTGAAAAGCATTTTCAAAAGAGTTGAAGCTGCAAAGGTTGGACCAACATCATATAAAACACTATGGATTAAGAATTGGATGTTACTAAAGTTCATATGCCGTGAAGGCAGGCGAGCAAATGCATTTGGCAATATTATGTGTATGATAAAAGAGCTAAAGCGAGGATTTCTTTCTTCTTTTAGACCTCAAAAAACACAGAGACTAACTGCTTGCTGTCCTCCAGAGCAAAATCCCATGCATATTTTCACTATAATAGCATCCATTGTTTAAAATGAATGAGTGGTCGAACAAATATGATGCATTTTATCCCAGAAGAGCAAAAAAAAATCTATGAGTGCATGCATGTCATTTTAGAGAACAGATGCATCCACATCAGTGTCAGATAAAAGTCCCTTGTAATTAAGAACGTAAAACCATCACAACTTAACTGGAATTAAGCAACGTGCTTGTGATGTGACTATAGCCTTGCTTTCTGTTTGTTTTCTGCTTGGCAAAATGTTCCAGGTGGAAAAGGTTAAAAACAGCACTGTTTTTACCACCAGTTGAAAATCTTGATAGAAAAAGATTGTGCCCTGATGCGTTAAAATGGCTCATCCAGTGGCAGAAAAACAATGTGGAACTACACGGGGGGGCTTTTTAAAAACTGAGAGGTGAACCTCAAAGAGCAAACAGTTCAATATTTCTGTCCTAAATCAATCTCAAACCACCTCTGTTTCTCAGTGAAAGGCTCGTATCTGCATTGACACACTTCGGCTGTGTAATCCACTATCATTATAAACATGTTACATTTTTACCTCTGCTGCTGCTCCTAGAATGTCGAAATTTCATGATGGTTATCAAACCTACAGAAGAACACGGCATTTGACAACAATGACATTTTTCATTTAGTTCTGCTCAGAAGTACTATGTAATTTTTTCCACAGCCATAATTTCTTTCAGTTTTTATGACATTTTTTTTTGTAGGAGATGTTATGGAAAGTATGTGACACTTTTGTGCTTTAAGTTTTACCACCGGCTTGTGTGTTCTGAAATGGTCAATTAAATGAAACCATAATATTTTTAGACTAAGCTGTCATACTGTAACAATTTCACACTCTTAACACCCCTAGTAGTGACAGCTGTAATGCTGTATACTTCTTTCGGTCACTTTCTCTAAGTAGAGTCAAATGGCTGTAAGTGGAGGGAGCACCTGCAGGGCAAGAAAAAAAGAGCTGAGGAGTCTGGAAAAAGCTTTACCTTATGAGAGGTATAGAGAAAGAGGAAACAAGTAAAAAGTAGGCATGGTGTGGCAATTGAGGCTTTTAAAGCAGAACGAATGGACAGACAGGCGGTCAACCAGAAACGCAGCCATATTTACACCGCATGCAGTTATGGGTAGTGAAGCCTCTAGGGAGCGAGTCGTGAAAGCAGCAGGATGTAAGGAGCACAAGGCCCAGTCACAGCTCCTAACCATAAGGAAAGTTCACTGAACAAGCTGGACAGGAAGCAATCATCCCTCCCTGTGACTTGATGCATATAGTGCACGGTGCAGTGAAGAGATCAGAGGGTTAGAATGGGAAAGCTTATAATCTGATACAAGCGGCGGAGAAAATTTCGGGAGGAATGAGGAAAGGGAGCAGTAATAGATTATGAGGCACACTGAACGAAACGTATGCATTATGCATCAGTTCAAACACACACACACAACAGCAAGCCTGGGTCAATACAAACCGCTGACAGTCTCGTGAGAGACCACAAAATCTGCAGTTCAATCATTATATATTAAATCATTTTGTTGTGGTAAAATGAAATTTATACAACAGTTAGTTCCGAACGAGTAATCTGATTGGATGAGAGGAATTCCATGGTAGTTCATGACAGCACTGGGATGTTATATGGGGTAACGGCGTTGGGATATGTATCAATCCTCGTCACAGATGTTCTAACAATCGTTAATTACGCTAACTGTTGTTCACCGTAATGCAAAAGGGGGACGCGCAGCTGCTTGCCGAAAGCCACAATCGAAACCAGACACGGAAGCACTTTCAGCTGATAACGTTATATCATCTTAAACAACAATTTTTTGCTCCTAATTCATTCTGAATTGCCTCTGAACTGTCCATGTGGTTTAGGTCACGACTAACAAACTAAAAAGTTGACCAGCTTTCTAAGCCCTGATCAAGAACACTATTTGGTATGTGGAACAAAAGGACTGCACGACGTACAATGTGCACTTTCCATTTTAACGTTATGTGGGATTCAACCCCAGAACCCCGAAAGTTAGCTGACATTTACAGGACTGTCCACTGCAGCCAGGATTTTATTAGGTTTCACTGTAAGTGTAAATTACAACTATGGGTGTGTCATTACCATTTTTTTCATACACAATATAAGCACATCATCTTCGATATTCACCAAAGAATGAACATCGGCCATTTCGGAAATTATATTTTTATGCATTTTTTATGCAGGTTGTATAAAGGGTATGACAAGTGCAGATGTGTGTCTACAAGATTCCCTTTTTTATAACATTAACAAGTTGATTTTAAATAAAATGTATTAGTCACACTAGCTTCATTAGCCAGCTAGGGCGACGTGGGTTGCAACTGCAATGGAGAAAAGATTTTGTTTCAGTTCAGAAGAGCCGTACTGTAGAGAAAGTCTGTAAAGGCTTTTTTTCTTTGCCTCTAATGAGAGTTTGCTGGAGCATTGGTTGCTGTTTCTATCATGTTACATACATTGCAGGAAAATATCCTATAAAGGAATCCTCTTTATATTTCCAGTTTGCAAACAGTCTGCTTGGTTTCAACAGGCATCATTGATCATGAAATATGTCATTAGGGTGACAGCATACATTTAGCTTATGTCACATCACATCACCTGGTATCACGCTGTAATTGAAGCATTTTTAATAAGTGTAAGTGAATTAACATTATATAGTACATTATGTAACATAGACAAAATCTGGTAGTAACTGACCAGATTTGCTGACATTAAATTTGTTATCTGTTCTACTGTTTCCTGAAGAAGAAAACGAAAAAAAAAAAACACCAACAACAATTTCGGGACAGTCTTTGCTTGTAGTGCCTTTTTTGTATCTTCTCTGTGATGTTGGATTACAAGTGAACTTCATAAGGATCAAAAGGCTTGTTGAGGAGAACACACTCCCCATATTATCCAATCCATCAGGGTTGCAAAGCAAAAGCAATTTCCTCCCCCACAACACGAATACCTCTTGTTGGATTAAAAGAGACAGTTAAAGATATGAGCGGTTAAAGCACTCCAGCTACAAACATTGCTTTTATTCATGAGTGTATACATGAGTGCCACCATTCCATCACTACACAATTAAAAACAATACGTGGAATCATACTGTACTTTTGCCTTCTTTTATTTTGCTCATGTTGTTAGCAGTCAAGTGTTAGCTGTCTCTTGGCGAACACAAGCTACAGATTTGGATCTGTTTAATACTAGAACTTTCGCAAAGCCTTATTTATAGTTTGCACCACCATATGCTTCGTGCCCAAGCTAAAAAAATGATAGGGTGTGATGTTAAACCGGGCTGAAGAAATGAAGGCAGCAATAGCAATTCTGTTCATCTTGTCACCGCTGGTACCAAAGAAATCGGCAGCATGCTGGCCCAAGGTCAAGAAATCGAGGTGGTCAGCACCTCATCTCCACTTCTACAAAATTACATTTTTCCCTGCATTTGCTCTCCCCTGGCTCATAGTTCAGCCCTGACCTGTGGAGATGGAACCCCGTAATCATGCATCTGGATCAGCAAGGTGTGTGTGTGTGTGTGTGTGTGTGTGTGTGTGTGTGTGTGTGTGTGTGTGTGTGTGTGTGTGTGTGTGTGTG
>JAOVVA010000009.1:5120606-5137356 GCA_028565275.1 Leiocassis micropogon | reverse complement strand
AATGCTTTTTTTATCCTGAATTTTATGTTACTGTACATTTACATATGTTAGTGAAATACAGTATGTGTAACATGAATGACTTTATTTAAAAAAACCAAAGGGATTTTCGCTGCACTGACTCACCAATCTAATAGAAAGGTGGGTGAGCTTGCGTTTCTTGACACAGATTTTCAAAGTCAGGAGGTGTGTTTGAAAGGGCGCATCTCATTTCCGCTGTCAGATTTAGCTTTGAACGATACTTGGATTTAATGCGGGCAGGAGTGCTGAATCCTGCTTCACACAGATAGGTGCTTGCAAACGGGAACATCATTTTCACTGCAGGCAAAGAAATCTCTGTGTACTGAAACCCGGCCACATACCATATGAGGCATTGTGTTTTCTCCTTGTTGTTTATTGTCGCACTTTTAAACCCATATTTTTTAAATGCTTTGAGCTTTCAAGTCAATTTCCTTGTTCCATTAAATCAACTAACAGAGGTAGATTTATGGGTTTATTGCTGGACTCCTACACTGGTGCAGCTTTTCAGGATAACGGAAAAAGATTCAAATACACTTGCACTCAGTTTAACCACTGCACACATAATATATGTAATTATAGCTGGAGACAGGTATAATATTAGTATTTTTTTATATTAAATACATGAAACACATGAGGAGATTTTGAATTTCTCACCTTACCTAATTTGTCAAAACCCCAAATTTGAGTTGCCCTGGGTTAAACTACCATGTAACTGTTTTTATTTAATCTTATCTTTTTCTACCATTTTGTGGTGTTCATCCACAGATCATCAAAAACTGAGGCTCGGATGTGTTAACATTTATAAAACATACTCTCTGGAAAAGTAGTCTCATCTTTTAAATAATAAATTCTAAAGAATTAGAGTTTAATTTACAAATACTGTTGACTGCAGAATTCATGTGAGTGCTCGACAAAAATGAGTGTTTTGCATAAGCATTTACTGACTGCATCGACAAATGCCCTCAGGATTACATTGTAAGTTTTGACTCAACATGTTATTCATTCTTTTCTCAATATGGAGAAATGTGTTAAAATAATTTTGCCTGTTGTAATTATACATATTCAGCTACAGATGCAGCAGATGTAGATTAGAATACTGTATATATATATATATATATATATATATATATATTAAAAAACAGAATTGTATTATATGAATAATTGTCATCATTAATCAAGCCAGGAATGGATCTACCAGTTTTTATTGAATTTTTCATATAACAGGTCTTGACACAGAGCTAGAATCTAGAGCCAAGCTTTAACTTTAATACGGGTCATCAGCTAGCAGATTTCAAGGGATCAAACTGAGCACATAAAACAATACTGTACCTTACATTTTTTAACCAGGAACCATAGAGAAGTCTGTAGCAGATCTGGCTTTTCAAAGTCTTTTTTCTCCAGACATAATCTGGAATTTGCCTCAAAACATGGTAGCTTTATATTATTAGGTGTTATTTTTACCCAATTAGTGATTATGTTGCTGCCATCTAATAAGGCTAGTCACAAATGACCAATTTCTGACCACCAGTGTTCCCAATGCAACAACCAATTACTGACAACCAGGCATCCTCATGAAAAATCATGCATTACTAGTGTTAGTCCCACCTGCAAAGTTCTTTCTATTTTTATTTTCTTTTATTTTTATTCATTTTATTTAAGAAATTCAAGAAATAAAAGTAATGCTACAGTATTTTGAAAATATATAAAGAATTTGGTTTTTTTTGGCAATGGTTTCCTTCTAAGAGTCTTCATAAGATGGTCCTTCCTGTACCGTGTTCGATAATATAAATTTTATTGAATATGCAGTTAAATCTATGACATCAATTGGTAACTACCCACAACTTTTTGGCATGCAATATTAGCTCTTCTCACCAAAAAAGATTTAGCAACATCGGATAGTAGTCTGTATCTACTATTTACCTAGTCTGTATCATCTGGACGTGCTGATAATTACTCTGAAACCACAAACATTCTGTAATACACTTCATAATAAAGTTAGTGGCTGGTTTAAGTACAGTGATCGACCTCCCAAAAACAAAGGAAATTAATTGACTGTGGAAAAATAGGTAGAAATTCTAGGGCTTACCTGGGAGTTCACTTGTATCACATTTAGAAAAATCCAGAAATAAATGAGGAAGGTGGCCCAGCCAGCAAATTTAGCCTGATGAAGTGTTGAAGCTCATTTAACAACAGAAGGCTGGACTGCTCCAAAGAACTCAAGTAACAACTAAGGGCTAAGTTATTCTAAGGGCTCTTTAATAACACTCTATCCATCCTGGTGGAAAATCCACTTTATTGACTTATTGACTTATTATAGCTTTTTGTTCATCTGGAACATGCAATAGATACATCATGATGCAATTAATGTAAGAGCAATACAAGTTATTTCCACTGTTTTGCACCCCTAATTACCCTTCAGAGATTAATAACGTGTGACATATTCTATCATAAACAATGCTGTTACTTGTGTAAATGAGACCATTGAACATAATGGTGTCAGTCTGTGCATGCTGTTACGTACGTAATCAGTTTCCGAAGGAAAATAGCCACCACTTGAAAACGAATTGAAAAGTCCTGTTTGGTATTCCAAACACAGATGTGCTGCTACCATCCTTTAATCAGCCCAACCCTGAAGGTTGAAATATTGCATTAATCAATCAGACATATTTTGCTGCACAATGCCTCATTAGAGGGGGGGGGAAAGTCCATCTGTTATTTTAATAATGTTAATTCTGTACCTGCACCGCATTAAAATGAGCAACTGAAGATGTGTATTTCCTCATCTCATCTCCCTCCATATTATCTCTACTGGCAATAACATTAATCATTTGATAATGATACATAATATAATAAATATAATTTAAATGTTCTTTGTTGTTGCGTGGATTAACATGAACTCAGCAGGCCAAGTTGAAAAGGGTTAGGGTCACTGTGAAATCCTGCAGGGGGGGAAAAAAGAACCAGACCTAATCCCAAATATTTTTAAATCAATTAAGATAACTGTTATCTTTCAATGGGGGTAAGAGGAGATGCTTATATTCAGCAATTATAGGACACTCAATTTTATTCCATAAATGGAGCAGATCAGCACTGCATTATGGGAAATCATTGGCTCCAGCAGCATCCTTGGCATGTGAATAACATAGCAGATGTTTGGGTATACTGTATGTACAGTCATGTAGTCATGTGTAAAAGTTAGTGCCTCTCTTTTAATTCTGTTTTTTTGTGTAGAAACATCATAAAAAGTATCTGATAGTAGCAGGTCTCAATATTAGGCAAATACAACTTAAAACGAACAGCTTATAACCTATTTTGACTGTGCCATTATTTATTTAACAAAAGAACAAGCCAAAAAGAAAAAAATCATGTGGTCAATACTAAGTATCCTTCATGATTCAGTAGCTTGTAGATCCACCTTTGGCACCAATAACTTGAAGTAATCATTTTGTTTATGACTTTATCAGTGTCTCACATTGCTTTCGTCTATTCTTCTTTACAACATTGCTTCAGTTCATTAAGGTTTTTGGGCATTCACTCAGAATTTCAGTTGGGTTGAGGTCTGGACTTTGACTGGGCCATTCCAAAACCTTGATTCTTTTAGTTTTCAAGCATTCTGATGTAGATTTACTGGTGTGCTTCAGATCATTGTCATGTTGCACGACTTTCGACCAAGCTTTAGCTGTTGGACAGATGGCCTCACATATACCTCCAGAATGCTAGAGGAGTTCATGGTCGTCTCAATGACTGAAAGGTGCCCAGGTCCTGTGGCAGCAAAAGCAAGCCCAAATCATCACCCCTCGACCACCATGATTAACAGTGGGGAAGAGGTGTTTTTGCTGAAGCTGTTTAGTTTTTCACAAATATGGCGCTGGGCAGCATTAAGGCCAAACAAAAAAAATTGTAAGTAAAAAAAGTTTAAAAAATTGGTATTCAGATTACAATCGACAACAAATAGCTATCTAATGATATTTTACTAGATTTAATTTGGCTGTATGGATTGTTTTTTATTTGCTTTATTCATACAGCATGTATCATTGCATGTTTTAAAGCATGTATTATATTAATTGGACCGACACCAGACATCACTTAGGACATTCACCAAGTGACCATCAGCTCTATTAACAGCACAGATGCGTCAACAATTCACACATTCACGCTACTTTTCAAAGATGGCACTCGAAGCAAAGTACCTCATCATCAACACAAAGAACCAGAGAAGCTGTAGTCAACACCACTATGGGTTGCTGCAAAAACACAGTGTATCCATCAATTGTAGAACCAATTTAACAGCATTTAAGAGGCAAGGGCTGAATGTGCACACCTGGATAAGCCCTGATGATTCAGCCTGATAAATCACGAAGAGAACGTTGGCACAGCGCCCACCTGCAAATGTTTACCCATAGCACCGGGGGAATGTTTCAGCACCAGAGCCGTATCGATTCCTCATTTTTCATGGTGATGGGTGTCGTAATCAGTGCGGATGAGGGATGCCAGTAGATGGACGGGGGCCCAAGAATGATGCATGGATGGCAAGAGCTGCTCGGACATGTGGATAATGGAATCAATTTTGCACAACACACACAGTCACTTTATTGAGATCCTAATTGACAGCCTCCAGGCTTCCAGTTATAACCCTCATGCAACAATAGCTATTAAATCACACCTGTAGGACCGCACGCTGGCCCACAGAACATTGCCGAGCCATATATCTGACAAAAAGATGAAAGGGGAGCTAAAGATTTTCCATAAATCTTTTATATGAGCATTAAAAATACATGGTATCTGTACTGTGGCCTATATATATAAGATGTCCAGTGACAGGTACTATGGTTATTGATTATGATAAAAGACTTCTTCCTGCACAAATTTCGAGTCAAAACACCATGATGGACGCTGTGTTTGGGCAATAATCTGAAAGCTGCTTTGCCATCTATCTACTGCTCAAAGCTAATGGTCAAGATTTAGATAAAGGAATCTGGTGGTACATCAGAGTAAAAGGTCAAGTTCTACAAGCAACAAGAAGCTACTAATTGCCTTCAAATAAACTGATACACCACTTCAAGCTCAATCATTCTTTCCCACGCTACAAATTGATTTAGAGTGCATATATGCATGCCTGGCATTTAGTGTGAGCTGTTTGCAGAATATTGACTGTCCAGCTGGAGGAGTGAGTAATTTCATTTCCATTGATCACAGACTGGTGGGAAATCATAGCTACACCTCTGGAGAGGATGGAAGCTGCGGATTTTCAGGAAGGTATGAAAAATCATATAAAC
Source organism: Leiocassis micropogon (assembly GCA_028565275.1). NCBI lineage: Eukaryota > Metazoa > Chordata > Actinopteri > Siluriformes > Bagridae > Leiocassis > Leiocassis micropogon. Next base: position 5,132,062 of record JAOVVA010000009.1, on the reverse strand, counting down.
AAGGCTTGTGAAATTGGAGAATTTTTTTTAAATGAATCAGAAGAGGAAGCCAAAAACTGACAGGATGACTGAGCAACCTCTTAGCTCATAATCCAGATCTTCACCTTGAATCACATTATTGAATAATTATGTTTCTTCTTTTACGTCTAAGAGTTGAATTTGCAACTGCAACATTTACTGTAGAAATGTGAAATACAACAAAATCAGTGTGAAAGTAAACTTTTCTTTGAAGGGGGGGTGGTTTTGCATCGATTCGCATCACCTCTCTTTCATGTCGAACACACTTGCACAGAAAAACTGGCTTACAAATCAAAATCTTTAGGTCTTGCCAACAAGGTCAGAAGGTTTCCTTGCCACAATGAGTAGGCATATGGATGTGTGGGTAGTGCTGTGTTATGTAAGACCGATCCAGTGGTTTTATAAAGTGTTGTGGAAAAAATGTGCTGCTCAGAGAGTCACTGCGATTTAACCCCACGAATCCCGCTGCAGCTAACAGGTTCCCAGCAAGAGTCTTGGCTTGCTTAAAACTTGTGGTGAGGGCAGAGCTTAAACTGAAGTCAAATGCTCCTGTTAACACACTCTGCCTGGTACTGTAAGGGAAATCATTAAGCAAAATGCCTACTTTTTTTTTTTTATCAAACTAAAAATTATGCAATTAAAGGAATTAATTAGGGACTTAACAGATTTTATCAAAGAAAAATAACTAAACCTGGAGAATTTTATGTTAATAGTTCAGTGCTAAATGACATCCTGCAAGAAGATATATATTAGTATTTTGTAATTTCTTTTGTTTGTGATTTCTCTTTAATTAAGTTCTTTAAAAAATAAATTAGTTGAAGATATGAGTAAATAAGAGTTAAAAAAAGGGTCAGTTGTGAAGCTCAGTCATGAATAGAGGCGATTGTGGGAAGGTCAAGTCTTGGCATCATTGATTCCTATTCATTCATTCATTCATTCATTCATTCATTCATGTTGAGTAAGTCTGTCCTAGAAACGCTGATGAGAGATGGGAATACACCCTGGTAAGGAGGTCATTCGATCGCATGGTGTCTCACACAAACATACTGACAACAGGAGCATTAGAGCCCATTTAGAATCGCCAATCCACCTACTGAAACTTATAAGGAAAAACATGCAAACCTTCACACAGAAAGTAACCCAAGCACTTAATCGAACCCAGTACCCTGAAGCTCTGCACCACCTTGAAATTTGTTCTAGAATAGAGATGAAACATGAGGAACGGTTGATAGGAAAATGATCCAACAGCTACCAAGAACATTTTTTCAAGCTTCTACTGTATGTCCTACCGAGATCACAAAACACTAAGCTTACTTGAATACTGTCAGACTTCTTTGCGAAGCTATTGTACCATTAGCCATAATGCAAAAAAAAAATTATGATCCTCCATGCCATGCTATACTGTATATCACAGTTTCTCTTGACAACAAAAGGGAAAGAAAAAATTCTTAAATGTTGACCTCGAGAGAAACTTCGAAAAAGAACAGAACAATTCCTGACAACTTGTTTGCCATAACAACTAAGTTCACAAACTTTCAACCCGACAGTGAACACTGCTGTGAGGTTCCCTGCAGCGCTGAGTGTATATGATGACATAAAAAAAAAGGAGAAAGAGAGAGTGAGGGGACAAACTCCTCTGCAGTGACGATTTAGAACCCTGGGCTGGCTCACACGCCAAGTAAGCTACACTAATTTGTTCATTTGCATAAAATATTGAGAAGTGAGCACACTCTGAGAGCACTTTGAAAAGGCGCCGCTGAAACACATCTATTGGAAATGTAAATCGAGTCTTTTGTTTCATCTTTCCGTCTTGTTCAAAACTCACAGCAGGAGTGGGCACTTACTGGCAGTGAGGTTCTCTGTTTTCAGGAACAAATGAGAATATGGATCATGTTTGAAAGCTTCTGATCTGCTTTAGGGATATGCAGAAGTAGTATTCATATATTTTAAAAATAATAATTTGCTGTCATAAAAACCTGAGGCTGTGATGGATTATTCATTAAAATTGCAATGTTGCTGAGAGCATGTAAAGGAATTGCCTTGAAAAGTTATTTTGCATGCATGGCTTTGGTCTTAATACTTTTTAAAATAAAATAAAAGAAGAGCTTAGAGACAACATTTGCCATTTTGTGGATGCAAGGGTGTGGCCGGGAGCGCAGGAGAGGTGAGTGGCAAGAAATCCAAACCTGTTTATATTGATTGTGTTGCTTTGAGCACAAGAAGAGATAAATTAGTCACAATTAAGAAATTAAATAAATAGGCATTTTGAGAGTATTTTAAAGCTGACTAAAATATTAGAGACTACAAACCCTGAGCCTGAAAACATCAACGCTGCCAACATGGGCAGCCAACTAATTAGTTGACCTTGCTCATCCATTCCCAATCCATAATCTTATGATGCTGCAGCACAAACAAAACCGTAAACCAAGAAATACATGTATAAAAATATAATTAATAATCACATGTGCAGCACTCAGGCCCAATATGAATGCACAATGTACAAGCAAAAAAAACCCCAAAAAACAATAGGTACAGTAGATAATAGGCACATGCAACTCTAAAAATGTGAAAAGCTCGCACACAAAGGATATAGTATTATATAAGCCATTGCAGAGATTAAAAAAAAGAAAGAAAATCACGATGTCTAATCTAAAAGAGGGTTGTAATTAGTCTGTCAACGACTGATGAAGGGTTGCATAAGCAAAACGCTGTGTTAAAAGCTAAATGAGTCTGGGGAGCAAAAAAAAAAAGACAACGTTATGCAACTTGTGTTTTCTCTCGGCGTCTCACCGCACTCATCTGACCCTGACATCTCACCAAGAACCAGTGAAGTGATATCGGCTTGAGACGAAACGGCAGCAATGAAAACACATTTAAAGCAAACAAGGCTCATCAGACATCATCCGTTTCACTGCTCACAAAAGAAAAGAGACTCTAATTAAAAGGAAACAGAGCAACTGAGCTCTGTAAGCATGTACGGCAAAAAAAATAAAAGTGGTCCATGGCATCTTATCACGGTATTGACAAAAAGCAAAGCGCTACAGTATATTTACACTGTATATACAGTATATACACACCTTTTTTTCTTACTAGAGCTGTGAATCATATGTAGACTGTCGATTCGTTGTAGTTTGATTATGCGGCATCGTCATTACTGATTCTATTTGATTTAATAGCACTATTTTGTTATTAAATGCTGGATTTGTCTTAAGCAGATATATTTCCTACACATTTTAAAGTATCTTATATCATGCCTCATGCTAGGGCTGGGCGATACTGCAAAATTATCACGATATAATGTTTCATATCATTCGGTATCAGTAATTATTGAATATTTATGAATGAAGATCAGTAGAATTTTTTTTTTTTATTTAACCACTTTATTTTAATTTACCAACATTACTAAGGCAAATAATTTTAATAGTCAAAAACAAAAACGTGAACAAAAATATCTTGTCTCTTATGTCTTATAATAAACTAAATATAAGTGTTAAAGAGACTCTTAAACTTAATAAATAAAATGTTACAAAGTGTGTGCAATTGTAAAGTGTAAATACTGAACACTAAAGCAAACTTTGAGGCAGATCAACATCTGTAAGATGTCAATAATAACAATACACAGTAAACCTCAAACTCTGTAAACAAAACAAATTATAATAATCAAATCTGAGCTTTCAAGTAGAGGAACCAACCATCATTATTCACACATATACCTGTACATTGCAACATTACAACTTGTGAGCAAGAAAGACAAGCTGGTTCACTCTATCTCTGGATTTAATGCTGCACAAGTACTGTACATGTGACTACATCACCCCCTACGCTAAAAGTTCTTTCTGAGGGGGGGCTGGTAGCTGGGATGCACATGTAATTTTTTTTGCAAGCTTGTGTAGCACTACATCCAAAGAAACTATATGTGGATGATTATGCAACTATTAATTAAATTTACTCACAGATAGTGGAGTGTAAGCGGCCAAAACACTGAGACAGAGTCCAGTTGTTGAGTGAAGTGACTCACCATATTCGCCCCGCTGTCAGTCATGATGCACACGTGGTTGCTTTCATTCAGACCTCATGAGAGCAGCGCATCAGCTAGGGTTTGCGCAAGAAATTCACCCGTGGGGTTTCCGGGAAATTATGCAACCATTTACTTTTATCAGACGGATAAAACAATAAAGTGCTGGGATTTTAGTCTTTATAAAATACTAAGTTTTAGTATTTCTTTGGCAATTTAGTATGCGATAGCGTGGGTTACATCATTGTATCGCTTGGAGGATTTTTCATAAGGCATCGTTGCCGAGTATCTCCATCGCACAAGCAAGTTGCTTGTGTTTCCATACTTGGCCGGGGCGTTTTTTTTGCAAAGCTTACACACAACATTGTTCTGGTGTTGATCAGAAGAAAAGAAACCAAAAAACTGGTGAGCTGATGCATCCTTTTTGGTTCACAATCTCCTCCCTGCTGCATGGCACGGCACTCATTTTCACGGGTGTTATTCTGACATGAGTTGGTGATGACACGGGCGTGGCTGCGTACGCTTATTGGCTGTTTCCTGTCACTCGTGGCACGCTCATTCATCGGGAGATCTGATAGGCTGTTGAGATTAAGGCAAGACGCACGCTCAGTCAGCCAGCCGCATTTAAATAAAACTATAGTGCATTTTTTTAATATATAGCATTTTTTTTTTATCGTTATCGACAATGGTGTCCCGTCAATAAATACCGATACCGTTTTATTGCCCAGCCCTACCTTATGCTAAGTATTTTTTTTCCCATTTTCTGCAGAGAATGTGGTATATTTTTAAGGAATTCCTCAGTTTTAAATACTGAATCGAAAAACTGTTTATTTACTGTTGATTGGATAGTTGATTCACTTAATTGAATTGATCAATAGAAGAATGATTTAATTCTTTTATCAATCAATTAAATGAATTGAATTGCTCGGCTCTAATTCTTGCAGTTTACAGATTTCACTACAGAATAGAATAGGTTTCATAGAGCATGCCAGTACCAATACTAATTAAACTGTTGCTTTGATCTATGTTTTCATAAAACAAAGGAAACTAACCATATAACTGAATTTATTATAAGAGCACTTTTGATTAATTTAGAGAATATGGTTGTGGTTCCAGAAACGTTTCCATTTGTAGTTTTTTAGGTGGCTGATTGGACAAATGATTAATGTATTATTACTGAGTAAATTACCGGCTTATCATGATAATTTGTAATGCTTTTGTCTTTAATGCAGCAATGAGAGGTTATTAGCCAGGTGCCTGCATTAATAACCACAAACCACAAAAAGCAAACAAGTCTAGGAACTCCAGCAAAGAGGAAGGACTGTATCGTTATGTACTTATGTCATCCTGGGAAAATTTTCAGTGGAGCGCATCATGTTTGTGACCTCGGCAAAAAGTCACTGTGAAACATTTTGGCTATAAATTGCAATGCTTTCTCTCTCTCTTTTCATAACAAGTAAATACAATTTGTTTCTAGCTATTATATATAACATATTTTAACTTGAGGACTACGGCTACAGCGTCATATTATGTTCTACATACCAAATAAAACAGTTTTTAAGAAGAAAATGGTTAAGAGTTGAATCTAAGAGGTGTTATGTACAGCTGACAACGGCTATCACATTACAAGCCACGTTGCTCAATTACAATTTTTTGGTCAGACTGGATTTGCAGCTCATGACGGTTCACATTCATAATTTCAAGTGACTTTTATCTGACTCTAATGTGGACCCGTCTGTCCTCGGAAGCGGCATACATGCACACATCCATACGTCTTTGATCACGTTATCTAGGTTTAAACACATTATATTTGTGCGACCACTCAGTCATTTCAAACAATGGGTGTGATTTTAGAGAGAATATACTTGGGATTTTGGCAGACAGTTAGTCGCCTGTATTTGTTGACGTCCAGAAGAAGGAAGAAAGGCAGACGGCTTGCTTTAGATGTTTTATCAGCTGTTGTTAGCACTGCTATGAAATCCCTGTGACTGACTTCAGTGAGTGCTCTACATATGTGCACAGACAAAAAGTCTTATGAATTCCAATCTGCGCATTCTCGTTCAAGTCACATGACCATGAATCGAATATATATATCTGATCTAAAAAAACATACGCAAATGACTCAGATTCGATCTGAAAATCATCAGATTTGGCCATTCTGGCAGCCCTTAAAACCAGACTGGTATCATATTAGCGTAAAACAATCAGAATTGAGTCACTTCAGGCTGATAATGTGAGTAGCCAATGCTATGAACACACAAGTCGCTCTGAGGAACATTAGGAAAACAAAAGCAATAATGAGACAAGGTACAGACATAACAAAACAGGAACAGAATGACACAGAAGCACATGCTCTTTAGCAGTGACTTTTAGCGGCGTGTTATATCTTAACTGCTATTATTAAAACGAGCCGATGAACACACAGCTGGTAAACTGGTTTCACATATGCATTGTGCTCAGTTACCACGTATGATCTGTTTTATTATTAGTTTACTATCCTCTTACTACGTTTAATTATTTTCCATGATTAATTGCCAGTCACGATGATTTGGTATTGTGTTGCTAATTACCGTTTCATTATCAAAGCCAGAGGTTTGGTATAAAAAAACGAGAGCATTATATATCTCAAGAAACATTTAATTCCTTCAACTAATACTGGATGCTTATACAAAGTGAAGGAGCGGTTTATATAAATGAGGTTGTCATAGCAACTACAGACATCTTCTAAAACTCAGTTGTTCTCCTCCACCCCGAGTACTGCGTGAGACAAAGAGAAACAGGTTTATTCATCAAAACAATGAGTCACATCATCACGTCTTGGTCTTTTCACTGGAATAGGAACAGTATGTGTTGTACTCTTGAAACATGAACACTGAAATGATCTACAAATCAGACACAGTAAAGAAAGTAAATAAAAGGTATGTGCAATGCCCCATAAAACCTCGAACCCTAAAGTTTATACCTCATGGGTTTTTAACAGGGATTCGCACTGCATGTTTTATTTAGGCATCAACATTGTTACCTCCAAGATGTGAATGCTTCTAAAAGTCTCTTCTGACATTAAAGGAGTCAAAACAGGCAGAAAGAGCTCACGCAACCCCAAGCACTAATGCACTATTAGTATAAGTAGTAAACTTGGTACTCTCTTGATGAGATTATTTACAACGCATTCAAAGATCTATTAACAGTAATCCAGTGGTGGGTGCATATCATATGATCTCACTACATGACATCCATCATGTCTTCCATTCTTTTTCTTTTTTCTTCCAAACCGAATTTAAACTCCTTTTCTAAACGCAATAGGTTTTCGACCGCATGTGTGTCTGAGAGGTATTAAAGACTAAGCGAGAAAAGAAAGATGAAAAATAAAAATGATAAGTAAGAGACGATGGAAAAATCAATGTCATATATCACAACTTTTACAGCAAGGTCAACAGGATATTATTTGTCCTGGCTCACACATTGCCTAGGGACATTCACATTGTTATTCAGGCCCGGTGTGGCAGTGTCTCTGAGAAGCCTGAGCTTCGTCATATCCGTGCAGATCCACCTTGAACCAGAGAATTTGGTTCAAACCGGATAAAACTGTCTCAAGATCTGAAAACAACTGCAAGACTTGGGATAATTGACACATTACCGTATGAAAATCTGTAAAAAAAAAATTTTTTAACTGTTCGCTAAATTTAAAGAGGAAAAAAATTACACAAAATTAAGTCGACAAAAATTTTGTTTTTCTGTTAACAACAACGAAAAAAACCCAAGCAGAGAAAAGTAAAGTTACCAAATTTTTAAATAAATTAAAGGAAGAAATATTGCTTGATATGTCCGCCATGCCTCGATACGTCTACCGATGTCGGGAAAGCCACAGGAAAACATGCACACCCGATGAGTGTAGAATATTCTCTATTTATTGTAGCAAAGAGAGGGCATTTAATGTCTTCCTTTACATCAAAAGAACAAAAGTCATTAACATGTTCCAGGTAGAACAAAGAGATGATTTTGTATGGAGACCCGGAGACAGACAGGGATAGGAAGCACATTAACATTTTCTGGGGAGAACAAAAGTGCTCCTGGGGGCTATAGGACGTATTACCATATGAGGAATGAGGAATCGCAGTGAGGGGGGTTTATAGATATATGGCAGAGGACAAAGAGAGATTTAAATGATAAAAGTAAAAAAATATATATCAGAAAGACCTATCAGCTACTTTCGTACCTCACCTTGGTATCTTCCCTCAGTGATCATGTTGTGTAAGAACCCAGTTTAACAAACACACTGGTAAAAAAACACTGTTTGCCTAAAGATGACTAAAACTTAACCAGCTAATTGTGATTTTTTTTTTTGCATAGTGAATGTAAAGCTTTGATCAAGTTTTAAATGTGCTAGAGAAAAATAGACATAAGCCTAATAAATTCAATTTGTAATTAGCTCTCCATCCATCCATTGTCTATGCCGCTTTTAGGTGGCCCTAGAGACCGGAGTATACAAGCGGAGTAGAGCGGTGAGAATTTCCGCTCCTCGCTCACGGAGCTGTTTCGCCCGCGCAGCTCCTCCGCTCAAAGCCACATCAGGCTGCTCCGCTCATTATCGCTCAGCGCTCAACTCAGATTGCATCCCGCTTCACTCAAAATGCCATGCTGCCATTTTGACTGAGTGTTGAATGACTGTGCAAGACACAGATGCATTCTGGGTTGGGTTTTGGCATTCTTTAGGCTTGTGGTGTGAGGATACTGGCTTAAAAAAGCCATTCTGTGATCTGTCCAAAATCCATCTGTTTACACACACACACACACACTACAGAAAGTTTGGAAATGCCAGTCAAAGTGCTGTGCATGTCTTTGGACTGTGGGAGGAAACCTGAGTACCTGAAGAACACTCACCAAGCATGGTGAGAACATGCACGCAGAGCCAAGATTAGAACCCCAACCCTGTTGTAATTAGATGTCAGCTGTCAATATGTATGTGACATTTACACAATGTAACAAGATTTCATAAAAACACAATTTAGATTATTTCTATTATTATTTTTATTATATGTGATTATCCACTAAAACTTAAAAAAAAAAAAAATTCTCATTGTAATAAACTGCTTATGTAATTTTAGTGGCAGTAATGTGGCACGATTTTGCAATAAGGATTTTCCATTTTTATCCGCGGGTAAATAGGTTCATAAATGCAGCAAGGATGCTCATTCAGCATAACAGTTAATAGAATGGAAATGTAAAATTTTATTACACATTTGGTGTTAACCACATTTTAAAATGATTTAAACCTGAGACATATGCAAATAAGACATCGATATCACTTCAGGAAGCCGTTTGTTTTTCAGAAGGTTACCCGGGAAGCCACTCTAACTTCAGTATCTTTATAGATTACATAAAAGAAATTGCATAGATTCAAAAAATTATATGAGCAAGTAAAAATATCTTTTAGCTTAACTAATTCATCTAATATAAGATTATAGCAAACTAAATATAAAAAAAAAATTGAAATAAAAATTTTTATTTGTGATGTACACAACCATACACAGTGTGATGTGCAGTAAAATGCTTACACGGCAGTTCGTGACTTAAAATGGAAAGATACGACAGAATAGGAAGACTGAATGGGTTTCACTGTAATAAAAGAAAAATGTAAAATAAATAAATTGAGGTGAAATGTACAAATCTACAATTTGTTTTTGTAGATTTACAAGTTACAATAAAATAAATAATAAAAAATTTAATATATAAAATACATATAAAGTGCAGAATGTGCAAAACTTAGTTTTAGGAAGGCAATTTAAAAATAATAATTATTTAGAAGTATATAAAAAAGATATAGCAGATTTTGCTTACACATTTTATTATGGCAGATAATCTTAATAATTTTAAACATTTATTTCTATAAGACAGAAAAAATTAGCTGCCAATAAAAGAAGAAATTCAAACTTATAATGAGTAGAGTTTAGAAATAGAATTATATTTCCTATCTTTGGTTTATCGATTATTATTTCTTATAATGAGAAATATTAGATACATTTGACAAGATCCAAGACATTTTCCCTTGATAAGATGTCATTTTTTGCAATGATGATTAGACACAATATTATTTTGAACCTAATTATGCATTGTATTTTGTTTGGAGCCAGATGTTTTTTGATTTTACTAGATTTCTTTAGTTATTCAAGTAATAATGCAACGAAAATCTGATTGTTACTTTGTTAACAATGATATATATAGTGTGTTTCATGAAAATGTGTTTTTTTGTTTTTTGTTTTTGTTTTCCATATTACCCACCACTACACTATTACATGTACCACATCCAGTAGTATTTGTAGTGCTGATTACCGCCATCAAGTCGCCATTAGCTTAAGTCAAAAACTACAACTCCACTGGAATTCCACGGCACGGTAAAACACTTCTAACTCAATTTCCCAGCAATCACAATCACCGGCAATCTGTTTCGACCAAAATCACAAGTACACTTTAAATAGTCTGCACTTCCATTCTTTCAGTGTGAAGTCTTGCTATTCCATGCTTTTGTTCTTTGTATTATGATTCAGGGTTTGACCTTGTTTCAATTGTTTGACTCTGATTCTCATTTTTGTCCAATTCTGCATCATGTTCTAGGTGTACAAATATAGGACACACTGTCCTACAGAACATGAATATCATACTTGCAATTGTTTATGGAACCAATTTTATTTACTGTGAGGATGTCAGTAGTGGAAAAAGAAATCAGGTATATACTGGAAGTTTTGATACTGCAGTCCTTTAAGGATTTTATAAATAGACTTTGGTCCATCGCTGGTCAAAATATTCTTATCCATCCATCCTTGGGAAATGCCTGACCCTGTTTTACAGGTTAGCTGCAAAGTTAGACAGCATTTATGAGGCTTTCTACCAAGATAAAGTCTGTGCAGTTTATAAGGTCCATGATCGAAAGCTTTAACTGAAATCGTTACATAATTACAGTAATATGACTTTTTAAAATTACCATATGCCATGCATGCTTTTGAAAACATCAGTATAGATCTTCACAGTTACATTAACACTTGAGTGTTCAAGTAATGGCAGCTTCATTATAATGGTTCTAGCTTTAAGTTACACCAGCGATATAAATGATAGATAAAAATCTATGCCTCTATATTGATAGATCAGTATTGTCGCTGTTCTACTGTGTTTTAATTATTTGATGTTGGTCTTGCAGGTTAATTGTATTTTCTAATGATACGAATTTTGAATATAACTGATTCAACAGATTTATATATTTACAGTCCCCTACATACAAATAGATTCAGTTCCGAGAGCTCATTGGGCATGGTAAGACCAATTTGTTCAACAAACACTGTCTAGGTTCTAGGATATTCCAGTCATTCTTCCTCACTGATTTGCTGTTTGATCTGAGGACTCTGGTTTCCTTTCACCAAAGTTCAAAGAG
>JAOVVA010000009.1:5097878-5117300 GCA_028565275.1 Leiocassis micropogon | reverse complement strand
GTGCCGATGGTTAAATGATTTATGTTAAAAGAATGAGAAAGGTGTGCCATCCTTTCACCTTGTTCCATTCTCTCAATTATTTTGTCTCCATCATTATTGCCTGGCGCTTCTTAACAGTACCAGCTTCATCTGATATCTAATTACCTCTATATATGTATACTGTATGTATACTATATAATTTCTTTTCTCTTTTTTTTTTGCAAATGCACTGTTATATTTAATCAGAATTAGCTTTTGATATTTCTCTATACTGGCACATACTGCTCAAAGGCTTTGTCTTGTAAACAATCCAGTCGACAAGCATAAGCGAATATAAATTAAGAGTCCAACAGTGCACCATAAACTTCCTGCTACAGGCCACAAGCCTAACCCCCTATGCTTGCATTTTTCATCAACCTCGTCACGTTTAGTCATACAATTTTAATACATAATCGGGCAAAAGTAGGTCGGCTGACAAACATGTCACATCTGGTCTCATCAGGAGCACATGACCGTTATAGCATGAATGTTTCAACAGCATTTAGTCTGCCATGCTGTGCTCTGGCACCGTGGAACCTTCTGGGAAACTGGGAGTGGAGTGAAAACTAATGCCTCATTTATCCCAAGCACAGATGTGTTTCTGAGAGTCAGAAAATAACAAAAAAGAAGTGAAAGTGGAGAGAAAACTGCTAACAATATAAAAAATGAAAAGGTTTTAATAGGAGGATTGTGTGTAAAAATGAGGCTGAACTGTGCGCTCGCTGCCTTTCTCAGTCATGTCAAATGTGACGAGTCACAAATACACTTATTCCTTTCATCTAGAGAGGTAGAGAGAGAATGAGATAGAGAGAAAAAAAGAAGATTGAGCAGGAAAGACAAAAATCTAGAAAGTGAATGAGAATGTGGTTATGTGTTTGGCTGCTCACTGTTGTCTTTGTTTATCATAGTGCTCTGACACACACTTTAGTGCTCCAGGGACATTCAAATAAGAAAGTCATAAAGACTGAAAGAAGCTTGTGTTTGTGTGTGTGTGTCGCTATTAAATTATAGTCTCAACCTCTATGTTCTCCTATTCTATATTATAAAACCTATTTAATCAAAGTGTCAGCGCACACAGCACGACACTATGGGCATGCAGCCCTTATTTTTCCTTATGTTCTTGAAGTAATAGCTGCTTTTTCCCAAGAGATGCGTCTCTACATCAACATACGTGATCATCTGACATAGGCAACAGACGACAAGGGACCCAAAGGGGGAGAACTGCTGAAGACAAGAGCTGTATTAAATAACACAATGTGTTACTGTTAACAAAATGTGTGCAATCATAAATCGCATCAGTAAGAATGTCTCCCGTGGCGCATTACAGCTGACACGCCAGGACTCGGAGCGCACTATGGAGTCATGTGAAAATGGATGGTGTAGGGTTATAGCCATTACCTCTAGAGATCTGCCTGTCAGTCAAATCATATCACATACACAGCCATTTACTGAAAGTGCACATGCCGTAATGCATTCGATACCCCAGGTTCCAGAGACTTCGCTTTTCTCCCAGCAGACCCGGCTCTGACAAACAGACATGACAAGTAAGAGTGTTACAGTTACAATATTAATTACTTGACTTCCTTAAATGCCTTTATACGCTAAAAACAAAGCAAGAGGCCATTTTCTCATGGGCTCTTATCTTCCCACAGGAATCTTTAACAGCATATGTATCTGTTAAATGCATGGGTTTCTGAGTGATGCGCCAGTGAAGTGCTCGCCACTATCACCTGGAGGTCACCAGCTCGATTCCCGAGTGATGCTACAGCCAACCGTAGCTGGGAGCCTAGAAAGAGAGATTGGCCAAGCTCTCAGGGAGGGAGGACATTGGAGACATAGATTTTTGCACTCAAACTCAATCACAGCCAGGCTGATCATGGACACAAGTGGAAGGGGCGGATTGTGCTTTCTTCCAAAATGGTTAGATTACACCCTCCAGGGTTGGTAGCTGTTGCTGATGAAGTAAAGTCCTAACACGGGTAGGAATTCAATTAGGCAGAAAATAGACTTGCATGATGAACTTGGGCAGGACTACAACAAACAAACAAAGGTGTTGGACTGCTGATCAGGAGGTCCCCAATTTGAGCCACCAGGGTGGGACTGTTGGACCCTTGGGCAAGGTATTTCACCCCGAACTTCTGACATACAATCAGGTATTGAGTTGGCAACTTGACCCCGCAAGTAACTGCCACAGAAACATCCGACGAAAAAATTGCTGCTATTTCCCCCGATATCCTTGCCGATACGTTCAAAAACGTGTCTGGCAGAAAACGCGTCTGAAGATCACTTCCAGCATCGCATGTAATGCACTCTATTATACATATGTCAAGGTATATAGCATACTTTTTTGGTTCAGATAGCAAGAGTTATTACAGAATATTTGGGGCATCTTTCAAGTGAATCAACCTGTAAATATATTATGCAGCCCTAATTTGCGCATTTAACCATGCTGATCTTGACATTTTTTGCTTTGTGTTTATGTGTGGCTAGCTCTTGTGGCATCTTCTGTGCCTTTGCGCATGTGGGTGTCCGTGTGTTTGATTTGATTACATGTGTGTGTGTGTCTGTGTGTGTCAAGGCTATTAACCTTAATTTAAGTGTTTTAACCTTGTTTAAAGATGCACTGCCTGCACAGCACTTCAGATGTGCATCCCTTTGTATGTGGGTGTATCTTGTTTATCTATTAGTTCTTTTTGTTTATTTACATATAATTTTCTGTTATTGACTTTTGCTCCTGCATGAAAGGTTGACTTGTCAATTTGTTTCCAGGGGACTTCTTTTTCAAAATCACTTACTTGAAAATGTGCATATGCATACTGTATAAAACTATATTAGACTGTTTGAACTGCATACCATATAAACAATGTGTCATTAAACACATGAATTGTATGTAATGAACTAGTTTCTACTGTTTGTTGCAGGTGCTCAGGTAAAAGATGGGTATAAGCAGCTCACGTGTAGGGTTGTTACAGTATCATGGTTTCATGGCCAGTCATGGTGTATGACTAGATGATTGATTACCTCACTACTTTTCCCCTAAAATATAGATATACTGTAAATGCATGTTTTATAAATATTCTTTTCCTTACTGCGGAATTATAATAAACTCTCTCGTTCAGCTTACAAACCCCATTACCAACAATTTGCCACTGCTGGGCCCTTGCGTAAGGCCCTTAACTTTGTTTTAAAAAAAAATGTTGGTCGCTCTGGATAGCGGCATCTGCCAAATGCCGTAAATGTGAATGTCTACAGGGTTGAAGGGGGCTTAGAGCCATGAGACTTAGGGCACGAGGTGGGGTACACCCTGAATGGAAACCCACCTAGCAGAATATGCAACCTCCACGCACAAAGACCCAAGGCGGGAACCAATCTCGGACCCTGGTAGACTAGAGACTTGGCCACCATCTACATGCCACCCAGCACATCGACCGACATATACAGTATCTCCTAGCCTGGAGATGTATCCGTCGTTTTCCTTCAAATCTTCACAGTGTGAGGCTTGTTCCGATAGCTTTTCCTTTGAGCATACAACAAAAAACGAAGTTTGGTGGTGTCCGATCAAGCGACCCTGGTGGTCAAAGCTCCTGTTGGTCTGTTGCCAAAGAAGGGACTCGATTTCTGCCATGCTACTTGCTGATGAGTGACATGTTGCTCCATCTTGCTGGAAGTAACCTTCCGTTAACTCAAGATCATCCCAGCGTGTTCAAAGCTCCATATACTAAGAAGCACATTGTATATTGTTTCGTTCGGATTGCTCTGTCCTAGTAAAAGTTATCACAGAATATTCTGGGCCTTTTTTGAGTGAATCACTCAGTATTATACAAGTCCAATGTTTTTAATGGTTATCTTTATATTTGTATGAACAGTCCTGAGAAACTTATGAAATGTACTTTATATTTCCACTTATTCTATTTAAGAATATCAGCTAACTTTCAGGTTTCTGGGGTTAAATTCCATAACGCAGTAAATGGAAAGCTAGTGCGCTATGTAGGATGTACAATCCCTTGTTCTACACATCAAGTAGCGAGATGGGTTTGAGAGGGATTTGGGATGCAGCTTGTGTTAGCCGTGAACAGAAGAACATGGACGGTTCAGAGGCAATTCAGGACGATTTTGAAGCGATTACTTAGGAGAAAAAAAACAAAAAAAAATGGCATAACTTCATTAGATGTGTTTTCTTCCTGAAAGTGCTTCTGTGACTGGTTTTAAATGTGGGTTTTATGTGGGATAGATGTGGGAATGTGGGATAAAGAGAAAAAAAGAGAGAGAAAGAAAGAAAGAGAGAGAGAGAGAGAGAGAGAGAGAAGGACACCCTGGCACAATTCATTCATCCTTTACACAGCAAAACAAATGGGCAAGATGTGATTCAAGTGATTCAGTGATAATCCTAAACAGTGTCTATTAACGAAGTGTGTGTGCTGAATGTGAACATCACTATCTGTCTTTTCCTCCACGGATCCTTCTTCGCACAGCTTTTCTGATACAGGTTGATGAGTTCGGTTCCCAGGCCCGAGCTAGAGCCTTCGGCCGTGTCCGCAGGCCCTCTGAGTAGTGCCGAAACTCCCGGCTTTTCAGAATGCAGCACACAGGCCAAACCACTCCAGTGTGCCAGAACAGTACAAACACATTTCTGTTCACTGACAAACAGGTTATGTAAAAGCTGCATGGTGATCAGAGCTAAGAAAACTGCCAGCACTGCTCCGTATTGTTGCTTTCTAATTACCACAGCTCTTTGTGCATCTCTAGCATATCAGAAAGTGTGTGTACGTATGTGTGTTTGTATGTGTGTATGAGAGAGAGAGAGAGAGAGAGAGAGAAAGAGATTTGGTTATCCAAAGTTTCTGTAGATTGAAAAGTAAACACTCAGAAATTCTTCACCCCCCGCTTCACCATTAACACTACTTAATGGATGGAACAAAACAATTATGGCAGCTCTCTATGACAGCGTTAAGGATTATGAGCTGTAATTAGTAAAATAAAAATGACTCTGAGAAGGAGGACATGTTGGTAAACTCCAAATGAATCTTAATGCAGTAAATAAATACTCCCTACAAAAAAAAGAGCCAAAGCCTCATTTACAGCAGCGTGTTAACACTTGTATCAGGAAGCTGTTCAAACTTTTTACCTTGACAATTTTATTTTTTAGGATGTTAAAAACATTTTTTTTTTTCATATTCCGTTTACAGTTTTATTCTCAAATGCAGTGATGGACAAAAGTATTGAGACAAAAGTGAAATTAGCCTTAATGTTTTAATGTCATTCTCAAGTCAAGTCATCTTTCGGCTGCTCTGGTCGAGGGGTATTTATAATCATATTTTTCTTTTGGACCCGTCAGGTTATCGCACGTTTTTAAGCGGACCATCCGATCCATTAGTGATGGGTCGTTTATGAACAATTTATGAGTCTTTAACGTCTCAGAGAGTGATTCGTTCGTTTTCTACTGGGCGCGTATGCGCAAAGCATCGCAAAGCCTCCTTACAGGAAAAAGAAATGAGTAGTTACCTCTCGAGTCTTGATCCGAGTCGGTCGCTCTTTTGTCACGTGACTCCCATAAACACTATGCAGTGCAATACACAGGAAACAGAATTGAGCGGCTCTTATGAGTCCTTTGGTCCGAATCATTTAAATCATTTGGTTCGTTCTTTTAAAAGAAGGAGCGAATGAACGTAACTGAAACTATAGGCAAAATTTGTGTATGTAGGTGTGTTGAGGTCTGTTTATTGAACTAAAATCATTTTAGACACTCATAGAGTCACTAAAATGATCCAAATTTGCCATTACTACGATCTATACACAACTTGGCACAGACTTTACCCGCATACACTTTCTGACACAACCCTCCCATTTTTCTAACAGGGCTTTGGATCGGCACTGAATACAGTGGCTGGGTAGTATGGGGTGTGACGACCCACCCACCAATTCTTTTTTAAATAATGACAATCAATATAATAAAAATTATTTGTTATTTTATGCAATGAAATTGCTATACAGCAATCAATATTTAGTATAAAGTCCAATGTTCTTCAAAATCTGCTGAATCCGACTGGGCATAGAGTCAAAAAGATGTCTGCAGTAACTTGATTGCTTCCTGAAGATCATGTACAGAAGACGGTTTTTTTCACTGCTACATCCTTCATCACCATTCTTCAATAGGGTTTAGATCCTGAGATGACCCAGGTGAAGCAGAGCACCATTATCACATAAAGAGTTTTTCACAATTTTTTTTTTTAATTAACACAACTTTTCAGCCAGATAGCCTAGAATTAATAACTAAAATCACTTGTTTTGTGCAAAGGGAGAACTATAACACCATATAACATACATTTTCTTATTACTTTTGACCACCACTGTATGCCTGCGAAAATATCACTTCCTTTGGTTATCACTATGAGAGGTTACTTCTGCTGCTGTTTTAGCTTGGTGATGTTTCTTTTTTTTTTTTTTTTTTTTTTTTTTAAAGAGAAAGAGAAAAGACGTTCCCACTGTATATGATGTAAATGATAAATTATGGCTGGTCATAAAATCAGATGCAACAGATTAAAACTGAATAGCTTAGGCACAGTGGCTTGGAGCACTGTTGTCTAACTTGTAATGATCTCTAGGGTTTGTAACGTGTTTCTTCTGTGAAAAACATGTTTTTACACAGAAGCTGAATGCACGAAATCAAACATGTGGATGTATATTACATGATCAATAAAGGACACTGTAGATCCCAACTTCTCGACTCTGTCTGTTTCCTCTACTGTTCAGCTTTCTGTATAGTTGTAATCTAATCAAGTCAGTGGTACAGAGCCTTCCAGCACAGGTTTTATCTTCAGCTCATTTCTGCTCCCCGTGCACCTGCAACCTTTCAAAGTGCTAACC
The DNA here is from genome assembly GCA_028565275.1 of Leiocassis micropogon. Lineage (NCBI taxonomy): Eukaryota > Metazoa > Chordata > Actinopteri > Siluriformes > Bagridae > Leiocassis > Leiocassis micropogon. The sequence goes on along the minus strand of JAOVVA010000009.1, from coordinate 5,110,418 downwards.
TTGCTCGTCCAACGTAAATAGAGACAAATAGAGAAAATAGGCTCATCTCTATAAGAAAAGAGCTTTTCTTCCTTGAGGATTTTTTTTTGATGTGTTTGCTGCGAGCTCTGGCCTTGAGGAAGCCTCAGTCTGAGCTTTGTTATAGGAGGCTGGTACAGGCACATATAGGGATGTAAACCAGCAGGCTGCTCTATAGCGCAGACGTAACAGTTCTGTCATTAACCCTTTCTTGTAAGATGTATATGAATTATTCTTGTGCCAGGAGATTTTTGCTAACTGATTAACTGAATGACTGATAACAGATATTCCAGGTTCAGATCTAAAGCCATCGACCATCAAGCCTTAAATTATTGTGACAAATTTTATCACTACAGGTAAATCATTGTAAATATATCAAAAACAATATAAATCCTGAATGCATTATAGCTTTCATTTTTCACTTTTTGTGGTTTATAAATCTGATTTAAGCATTTCAATATAGTTCTACCAGTTTAGCTCGACTACTAATGTTAATGCTTTTGTCAATATTACATACTGTAATAGGTAGAGAAAATTGATAAATACTTAATACCTAAAATATGCATGTTTAATTAAAAAAATGACTACAATGTTAAAGTAACCTTTAAAGGAATCTGAAAATAGACTTATCAGCTTAACTAAATAAACATAAAGTAACAAAATTCTGTAAAATATGATTTATTAAAGAATTTAACACTGACTTAACTCACTTATATATGAATTTTATTTATAGTCATATTTTTCTTTTGGACCTGTCAAGTTATCGCACATAATCAGGAAATAATTTTTCTAGCATTCTTAAGTTAGTGTAATGTGAGGAAATGGAATAAAAATCTTTGTCCTTATGTAAATGTGGTCTAAATTTATGCAAGTCTAGACAAAAATATGGAATTTTAAAATGATTTTATATCAGTCTACCAGGAAATTGTTAGTTTGTGTGTGTGTCATTATTTTTTATTTAATAAGGTATCACTAGATTCTAATATTTTTGAGCGTTCATATTAGTAATCCAGAACCTTAACGGATGTCCCAGCACTGTCATTAAATTCACCCCTATTATTTGGTTCGTCGATTATTTGAATGTATTAGTTTAAATTTGTCTTTGTGTCCTGTTTATATGACAGAATATTATGATATAAACATTTTTTTAAAATTGTAAGACCTTATTAATTATTTATTACAGCTGTAATCTCTCCATCCAGTCACAATTTAGTAGTGGTACTAATATTTCGAACAACGACAAAAATATCCTAGGGTGAGAGAAAGGACATTTAATTTTATTCATAATATATATAATAAGCACATATGGAAAGACAGGGTTCTTGTTTTTTTATTTATTTATTTTTTTAATTTATGTGCGCTATGTATCAGTAAACTTCGGGCGTGACTGCTTCTTATTAATTTTTTTTTTTTTGAGCAACCAAAGAAAAACTATTCCAACAAACACCCAAGACTCATTAATTCCTATGTCAGGATTTATCTAGATCTGGTGTACAGTGAATGTTACCATGACCAGACACAAATTGTCTCTTTTTGCACTTTTCCCTTTTCTACCAGAATTTTTCTTTTGATCTACCTGCTGCTTTTTTTCAAGAAAAGACAAAAAACCCACAGTCGCTCTCATATTACCAAAGCAAACATGTTTTAAAATTTTTTTAAGTAAATGCTATGACTAAATGTTGGCACCCCGAGTTCATTACAGTACCTAAGTCTTCAAACTTCAAACACTGAATATTTTCTGACCTGCTGCAAAGAACAAACAGAGAGTATTATTAAAATTAAAATCCAGTCCAGTCCCCCACACAGCCGAGAGCAAGAACAGCCCATGCTAGGATGTCTCACATGGCTGCATTGGTGATTCATGTGCTAGGTTTAAAATAATTATACGCCCCACTTGCAGAGGTAGAGCCGGAGCTGAAGAGATAAACAAGACAATGCTGCATAGCCTCATGAACGCCCACACACGCAGACGAACATACAGAGTCTATAGAGACTGCATGATTGATAATAATGCTGCTGCTTCACTGTTTGCAGGCTTTTGGCACGCAAATACTGCGGCGAATACACGGATGGTCTATAACCAGTAAATCGACTGGCAGTTAAGCTTTGGCAATGTTAAAACTGAATGAGTTGATCTTGGTGATCTCATACAGTAAGCCAGGATTAGCCCTCGCTGCGTTTGAAAAAGGAATAATTAAATTAGATGAGGTGTTTGTGGGCACTGCACTGGTAAAACGAGGACATTCTTTTCTTTTTCCTTCTCTCTCTCTCTCTCTCTTTTTTTATTTTTGTTTTACAAATTCACAAGACAACAAGAAAATGCCTGGAAATTACACTACAAGTCATCCTGCATCATTCTGTTCTGTGGGACAGAGTAGCATCAGGGTTCATACCAAAAGTCTATTCCAGTAACACTATGATGATCACTTAAACTCAGAATTAAGGTTATACCTTTATCATTTTTTACCATGTCATGAGGGATGGCATGTCATACGTCATAAGTATGTCATGTCATGTCATAAGTCATGAGGGATGTATTTCTGATCATTCCACGACAGAAAATATTTATATTCCGACTGTTATGAAATTAAAATGTGACACTATTTACAACTTAAACTTTGGCATGAACCAGTGAAAAAAACAGGTGTATATTATGTCAGATGATCAGGCCGATGATTAGTATACTGATGATGCTGAGCTTAGAACAGACGAGAGGGGAAATGAGGTTGCAACATAAACAACCACTTTTTAAATTGTATCTTTAGACACACTGCAGCATGTCACAGGAAAACTTGTTTCCATTCTTTAATTGACTCACTTTAAAAGCCAATGTGGCTAGATGGTAAGATGATTGAATGATGATGTGGCTCAAGACTTGTGCACAGCACTTATACAATAATCATTCATGTTTGACTTAAAAGCATACTAGAAAAAATACCATACACAAGCCTATAGAATCAGAAATAACCATGCATTAAGATGGTTCAAAAATTGCAAATGCATCTTATTAATCTTGAATCTTGGCTACCTGCAGTGAAATCCTTGACCTTAGTTGAACCTTGAGAAGTAGTCAGAGAATGCCTCCTGAGAGGAAGGATTTCCTGCTAAAGTATGTGAGAACATTTGAGAAAAGGGATTTAACAGCAGATCTATTTTTAATGCTTGAGATTTTGTGTAGTATTAGAGCTATACAATAGAATAGAGATTATATGGGGGGTTAAGTACTTAAACGATACAAATATGAGATGAATTCCGGCAATAAAATAGTGCTATATTACAAGTCAGATTCATGGCAACTCCTTAAAACACTTACCTTGTTTTCTGAATTTGGCTTTTTTGAAGAGAACTAATACCAGATCAAACCTGAGAAAAGCAACATCTGTATCAACCCGTGAGGAACTAAGTCTAAAATGGTGGATCTGCTGAAAGACGTTCAAGACTTCAGAGAAATAAGGTGAAGCATCGAGGCATGGAATCAGCGTGAACGAGGCAAAGCCAGGGCACTGAGCTGAAGTGAAAGACAGCAAATGGAAAGACATTACACAGCTGACCTGAATGACAGTGGCCTCCTCTACCCTCAGCTAAAAGCTGCTCTACGACAGTCTGTTGATGATTATTAATTTATAACCGTGTACTTATGTGAAAGCCTTCTGGTGTTATCTAAAACTGAGTCAAAAACAACAAACTTGCTTTCTTTAATACCGAATGCCACTCTGTTCTGTTGACATTTTGTTGTTTTTTCTTTGCTCTTCTTCCTCATTGCTAAATGTCAAAATCTAATTTGGATGTGCAGAGTGGAAATGGCAACAGACTTTCAGCTCGTTGTGGCGATGCTAGCAAAATGCTGTAAAACTGTTCACCTTGGCCTTGTCTTTACCTGCATAAGGAAGCAGCTGCTGCATGCATTAAGTAGCAGCACTTTAACCGACCTGATAGAAAAACACTCTACAGTTGCTGCAAAGCTTTAGCTCAAAATTATTTGAGTATATATTTCATATATACTTCAGTATATCGCTATTTAATATGACATCTCTTATTTCCCCCTGTTTTCCCTCATACCGTGTATGATGCACTTAGCTTCATTTAGAGCCACAAAGCATCAAGTGAAGAGCCAAGCAAGCAACCCTGTTAATCCAGTTAAATGCCCGTAATCAGATGGTGCTTTACTGGTGTGAAGAGAGGCCAGACCACCTGCTGGGACCTGCTGAAGAAGATGCCAAAGAGGAAGACAGGGACAAGACCTACAGCTGCACGCTTCACCTTGCCAAGCGCTAACTAACATTGAACGACTGACATTGAAATTCCAAGGCTACTGCAATTTAAAGCACTCGTGCGAATATGAAATGGCTGCACGTCCTACACATTTTTAAACAGGAAGTAAGATTTGCGGCGAGCATACCTCCAATTCCCACAGGCTGGGACACTGAATGCAATTAAGCTTCAGTATCCAGAGCTCAGACTCTTCTCTATGAATAGATTCACCCTGAGTTCACACTTACATCAAAAGCACAGTTAAGGTGGCATAAAAATCATCAAAAACTGCACTGCACCAGAGCAAGTGCTTTTTTACACAGTGATCAAAATTATTCACAGAAAACTCTTTGATCAAAAATAAGCTCACTGCATAAAACTCTCTGTGTTTCACCAGAGAATCAATTTGTTTAAAAGCTCACAGATTGATAATGGGGCCATTAAGGGGCACAGGGTAACCTACTGCAAAATATGCAAAATACCAGCATTAGATCTGTTAATTCAATGGTCATATTAATATTCCAGACATACACTTTTATGGAGGCAGAAGAAATAACACTAGTAGCCAAAAGCACAGGAGAAAATTCAATCATCTTACCAACATTTTCAAGCACTTTGTAATAAAAAAAATTATAATAAAAAAAAAATTGCTAAAAATATAACAGGGGATTAGGTTTTGGGACTGCGAAGACATCCAGAGATCTGTTGTGCTTGAGCAAATAATGTAACTGAATACAAATCCTTTATATGAAATTAACAGATACAAAGCTTTGAATGGGAGCTGCACTGTTTGTTTCCTGGCAATGCCACATCTATCCATCGCCCGAAAATCTAAGAAGGAAAAACTGGCCATGCTCTCGAGCTATGAGTGATGGCAATATTCTCTTCCATGTGTCAAGAGCACGGTAATTTTCCAATCCGATCAAAAGCATTACAAATAAGAGATTCCAACTGTCTACATGGAGCTGATCCAAAAACCCCCAGTGGCCTAATGGATAAGGCACTGCCCTTTTAACCCAGGTTGTGAGCCCCCATAGGTGGTTGTGGTTAGTAGAGCGGCACTGCGTAAGCATGCTGGGCCCATAATCCAGATGTCGATGGATCGAAACCATCCTCTGCTAGAACCAGCATATTGAGGCAGTGGTTACTCAAATGGTTAAAGCTGTGGGTAACTGAAATACTGATCGTAAGGTCGGGGGTTCAAGCCCCAGCACTGCCAGGCTTCCTCTGTTGAGCCCTTGAGCAAAGCCCTTAACCCTATCTGCTCCAGGGGTGCTGTATCCTGGCTGCCACTGCGCTAACTGGGATATGCAAAAAAATACATTTCACTGTGCTTTAAGGTAACTGTGACATATAATTGAATCTTAATCTTAACAAGATGTGTGTTCACATACTTAAAGCATTTTAATCAGATTATAAATGTTTTGAATTGTCCCTTGTGGTTGTGTAGTGGCTCCGCCAACTTTAAAGCATTTAATTAATTAAAAGAGGGGTTATTTTTTGCCAACTTTGAGGTTAGATTTAGCTTTTCATCTTTGATCTCTGATCAATCCGATCTTCTGCGACATGATTAATAACAAAAATTAAGTCTGATATTTGGCTGGTTAGATGCTTTAATATATATGAAATGGAGAACCATTCAGTGACTTCTCCTTAGTAAAAGACCCAGTGGAGAAAATCAATCACAGGTGGGACAGAGTTGATCTTTTGGAGTTTACTGATCAAGAATGAAATTTTTTAAATTTCCCTCTTGGAAACTAGTCGGGTCGCTTAATGTTACCTTCACATGGGGCAAACACATGCAGAAAGAATATATTTAAATGTTTGCATTTATAATATTTACCTACTGGACAGATTATCAAAAGTTTACACCAATTCTTTCATTCTGATTGAAACTTAATTCCAATTGGACCGGATTGGGTCAGACTGTTCTTATTGCGGTGGTTACATGGTGCATTTTCATTCCGACTGGGCTCTGATTATTAGTGGAATATTAGGGTCCATTTAAATGCACCTGGCGACATGGGGGTTTAGTGGTTAGCACTGTCACCTTGCACGTCCAGATTCCAGGTTCAAATCCTACCTTGGGTCTGTGTGCATGAAGTTTGTACTGTATGTTCTCCCCATGCGTGGTGGGTTTCCTCTGGGTGCTCCTGTTTCCTCCCACAGAACAAAGACATGAAGTTCAGTTTGCAGTTTAATTTAGACATGCAGTTGGTATGTGTGTGTGTGTATGCCCTGTGATGGATCATGGCCACATCCGGGGTGTGTCCCGCCTTGTGGCCTGGGTCTCCCACGACCCTGGATGAAGCAGTATAGATGATGAGTGAGTAAGTAAGTGAGTGAGAGTAAATGTACCTAATATCTTACGGAATACAATGTTTTCCATATTTTCCACAGAATGAAAATGCTAACCTTTAACAGAAACAAAAAAACAATGGTATATCCCTCACTTATCAACAGCAATAAACTGGAGATGATGATGATCACACAGTGCGCAGCGCCGTTCTCCATCCAGAGTCAGATGCCTGTAATCAAAACCATAAACATCCTTGTCTGCATTAGTGCAGCTTGTTTACAGTGCTACTTACAGGCAACCATTCCCATGCTCAACACCTAGTCTCAGAAACCAGGTCCGTAAAGCTTCAACTGCTTACAAATGTAGTTTAAAATGAGGTTGTTCCTGACACAGATAGTAATACATTGAATGTACTGTATCAGTTTTACTAGGAAGTGTCCAGTGGATGTAAGTCTGCTAATTTTTTTTTTATGCTCTGTTTATATATAAAGACCACTATCCATAAAACATATGTTGTAGATTACTGTAAGCATGCATTGCATTCATTTTTACTAAGTCGATTTTGATTTCACATGCTTTAATTGATGTTTTTACTTTTGTGACTGAGAACAGTGGTTACAAGGTACTGTAAGTTCTATATTAAAATTTGCACAAATTGTTCTCATTTTGCATCCTGGCACCTTGGACTGGAAAAAAATCAATGTCTTTAGTTTCTCTTATTAAGTTATTCAATCTTTTTTAATGCTTGTGACAAAAAAAATCACCAAAACCTTGAGTATTTTTTTTCCCTGAGATTTCAAGTACAGATAAATGTGTCATTTCAAACCATTAAAAGAATCTATGTTGAATAATAAATAGTTCAAGGTTTTTTTTTTCATGTGTAAAGAGTTATTAAATGCCCTGGGAACATCTCAACACCTCTGCACTCATTAAGAATGTAAGAATCTATGAATATGCATTACAATGCAAATTAAAAATGTCCCCATATACTTCTTCAATCACAATCCAACCTCTTCCCCTCACTACCTTGGTTACATTATGTTATTACCACTGGCATACCATGTTATTCCGAAAAAAATGCGGGAAGCCGGATTGTGAAAATACCATTCCACATGTGTAAATCAGCTCAGTGTATAGAGAGGAAATATCAGGATGATGTTCATGAATTGGAATTCTAAATTTAACTTTAAATGATGTTTCCTCTAACCGTGGTATCACGGCAATAAGTGGATGATTTAGTGTAAAGCGCTGACTTGACACAGCTAATCCCTGTTTCTAAACTTTTATTTATTCTCTCCTGACCAGGGATATCACTCACTAATTCCATGCTGAAAGTTCTCCTAATCTATCTTTCTGCTAAGGGCCTTGGCAGCTTGGCAGGTCTGGGATTTGAACTCACAACCTACTAATCAGTAGACAAATATCTTTAGCACTGTGCTAAAGACCTTTTGAAAATGTAAACATAAAAATTCATGGATACTTTTAGTTTTATATCATTTTCTTTAACAGCAACTACTGCCACCTGGAACATCCCAAGAGTGAAAGGGGGGGAAAAAAGTATAATCATGCTTAAGCATTTTGTTACTGATTAATCCCTCTTGGCTCTTATTCTCTGAAGACCCCAACCTCACTGCTACTCATTATTTTTTAGACTCTCTCTGTCTCATGAGAACTGCAACTGCCACTAAAAAGGGTGGTAGATTGGTAAGAAGAAAAAAAAAGCCAGACATGGTAACTATGAATCATAAATAAGATTATAAACACAGGCAAGCAAAGATGTATTCTTTACTATAAAAGGCACTGCATCTTAAGATAATGAACAATGTCATCAGTCGATAAAGAGCTAGCTACTGACACCCTTCTGTCTTCTAACACTCACATTCTCTAGATCTTATTCCTAGAATTCCCCCTTGTGCTCTTTTCACCCCAGGGTGACTCCTCGTGGCTGCAGAAGGCATGTCAGTTCCATTAGGTTGATTATGGGTCGTATGAGTTAATGTGCGGATTTCCAGTGTGACAGATGTTAATAGAGGAAGTCAGAGTACCAATTGTAAAAGCTGTAGGCGTTCTTCGTGATGCCTTGAGAAGATAAGAACGTGATCACTGGTCCATAAAATATTGCAAATTTCACATCAAGCTACTAAAAAGGACAACTGGCTAGCCCAGACAATGATAGTGATCTCGTAGTATTAGGAATGTGGCCCTTGTTTACTTTCTCCTGTTCCTAATGCTTAAAAAATTTACAATCACACATTCTAATATTTCATTGGACTGCCTTTTGCTTTGATTACGGCCGTGGCATTGCTTTGATATTCTTATGTAATTGCAAAACATTTATTTCCATCCTGAGTCACATTCATTTCCCTCCAAGGTTTTGCACACATGATGGGTGAGTCGGACTGCTGCGTAGAAGTCTGCTCCAGCACATCCGAAAAAATCTCAATGGTCTGGACTCTGTGGTGGCCAATCCATTTGTGAAAATGATGTCTCGTACTTGCTGAACCTCTCTTTCAAAATTTGAGCCCAATGAATCCTGACATCGTCATCTTGGAACACGCCCGTGCCATCAGGGAAGAAAAAATTTAAGTCGCTCTGGATTAGAGTGCCTAAAGGTAAATATAAAATCCATTGTTATAAAAACCTGGTCATTCTGCATATTCAGGTCGTCAGCTGACCTAATTTTTGGAAACACAACATCGCTAAGCCTAGACCTGAGCAGTAGAAGCTACAAGATCATAAGATCATAAGATGATAACACTGCCCCATAGGCTTGTACGGAAGGCACTAGGCATGTCTGCCTAATGTCTGCCTCTCTTCTTACCCTATTGCGACCATCACTGTGGAATAGAGTAAATCTGGACTCATACCACATGACCTTTATACAATATTCCACAGTCCCTTTTTATGCCTAGCCAATTGAAGTATTTTTTTTCTTATTAGACTTTTAGTTTTCTTAAAGCTACACAGCTGTTTAGTCCCAGTCCCTTGAGGTCTCATTGTGGTTTGCATTGTGGTGTGAAAATGCTCTTACTTTCACTGTTAAATAAAGCCGTTTACTGTTTTTTTTTATTTTTTACAATTTGATTTCACTAAACATTTAAGCAAATTAAATTTTATTTAATAAGTTAATACCCCATCAGGCTCATTCAGGATGTTTTTCCCGACCACATTTCTTCCAATATTAGTAGTTTCAGCAGTTGTTTGCTTTGCTTTAATGCGGGACAATAATTTGACCCTACTGAAACAGAGTAACATTTTTGCCATGACCAGAGGATATGTATTCTGGCATGGTTGTTTCCTTAAGAAATGAGAAAAGCTACTCTCTTCATCAATTAGGGTTAAATAACTTGCTTAAACTGAACCATAATCACTTCAGTTATTATCCAATGGAAGGCTCTTAACTATTTGCTTAATTAATCTAGGTTAATAATGCTTAAATCTAGGTTGTGACTTTTTGGCCAGGCACTGTATGTACAGTATAGCAAGAGGCCGCTGTCCTTGGGCCTCCGAGTGGCGCAGTGGTAAAGTGCTCGCCCTATCATCCGGAGATCGCGAGTGCAATTCCCGGGTAATGCTGTAATCTTTCGCAGCTGGAGCTCTAGAGAGAGCTGATTGGCCGAGCTCTTTCAGAGGGGAGGGATGAGAGCTACTTAGTGCTCTACAGCCAATCAGGGGTGTCTGTGAGCTCACAGAGCGCAAGCGGAGGGATCAGATAGCGCTGCGAGTGTGTTACGCTGCCCCCCTCGGTGCGAGAGTGAGATGCAGTCGGCTGGCGTCACGTGATTCGGAGGAAATACGTGATAGTCTTCAGCTCTCCCGAGTGGTAATAGTAGCCTTAATGTGAGAGCCCCCTAGTGACAGGGAGGAAATGGAAATCGGGGGGAAAAAAAAGAAGGTAAAGTCAAAAATATGATTGTGATTGGTATCAGGTACATCCTATGATCAATGTAAAAAAGTCATAAGTCATAAGATCTCTTCTTCAGGCACATCAGCTTTGTGACATATAGATTACAGATATGCATTAATATGGCCATCAAAAGTTGCCTCATGGCTAGAAATGATTAGTGCTAGGCTAAGGAAGTAGGCATAGAGATGACCTAACAAGTTATTCTTGGAGAAGCATCTAATAGAACAGGCAAGGTTGGATAGAGTCCAGTTGGAAAGGATTCCTGGTGTTCCTTTACATGTGAGCCAAACAGAAAACTGCAAATAAGAGAGGACTGAGCTTTGTAGTAAAATTTTTTGTATATTTATGCTAAAGGCAGTTTTTTTCAAAAGCATTGATTTGAGCCAGTGTGTTGTTGTTGCTGTTGCAGTCTGCTCAAGACTTTCTAAAGCATCCCTCCTACATAGGGTTCTCCATCTGGGTTGGGCAGTACGAGTGGGCGATTGGACTGACATCATAGCTGGAGAACGATGTCTTTATCTGCAACCAATTTAATTTAAAAATCTTCAGTGAATATTACCTTTAGAAATACTTTATAGGCTTCAAGAGTTCCATATCAACATGTTCCTTACAGTGTGTATATACAGAGGTGCTGGAAGTAACATGTTTATATAAGCATAATAAAGGAGAGAGCATAATTCAAATCTGTTTCAGACAGCTCCATTCCGTCTTTGGTCAAGTGCAAACCATAAATGTTCTCTTTTGTAAGCCGATGCATCTTTAAAACATCTTCAAAACAAACAGATCAAGCTAAACTGAATCCGACTAAACTGCAGCTCGAATAGAAAGGCTGAATGTGTTGCGTCTGTATCTTGAAAGCTGTACAAATTTTCATAATCTCAGAGCAAGTTAGCTGTTGGATTGCACATTGGGTCCTTGGAGGCTAATTGCTCTTATAAAAGCCTCCATGCGAGTTTTTTCCAGAACAGTATTTTATAACAGACTGTAACAGTGAAAAAACACATTTTTTTGCACATTTAACCTTTGACATCCACTACTGTATACTCAACCTAGGGATATTAGAAAAAGAAAAATTGCATGCTTTCCATAGCTGTCTGCCTGCAGCATCGTTTATTATTGAGAATTAAAATTGCAAGACTTCTTTGTGTTGCAGTGTGTGCACAAGGGTGTGTACATTTGTTTTTGTATGTACTTGAAACTCATGAACCTTTTAAAGATTTGTCTCTCTCTTTACTGTGCCTCTGCTGAATAGTGCATTGTGGCATTGTGGTCTTACTAGAAGACTGATTATACCCTTGTGAAAAAAAGGATTATCCCTTTTCCATAGCAATGTTTGAAAACAGTATCTTGCAATACAACTCTAAATTATCCGTAAAGTGACTGCTTTAGATTTAATCCCAAAATTTGAATTTTTCCTACTCAAAGATTTTGTTGCCTACCCTCTGAAGGTGTTAATTTCATAATTATTGCACAACTAAGATTCCTAGGTTTGGTCAAATTTCCACTAATGGGTTAGGAGGAGTTGCAGAAAGAGGAAAAGTGTGAGGATGGAATATGATTATGCCAATTTGAGACGACGGCTATGTCACCTTTGTTTAGCATGCAGGGGCCACAATAAAATACATATTGTGACATATTGTGACGAATTGGCACCTTGTGGCATTATTTGGAATTACCGTATAGGCGAATTACTAAACCTCTGACTGTTATAGTATAACTCTAACTCACTCATCGTCTATACCACTTTATCCTGTATACAGGGTGCCTGGGGGGCAGGCTAAACAATGGAAAGGGTGCCAATCCATCGCAGGGCACACACACATACACACTCATTCACACACTATGAGCAATTAAGTAATGACATTTAGCCTAATCTGCATGTCTTTGAACTATGGGAGAAAACTGGAGTACCCAGAGGAAACCGACCAGAGGACACAGACCAGAGGAAAGAGTCGAATCCGGAACCTGGTGGGGCAAGGCGACACTGCTAACCACTACACCACCATGCCGCCCTATTAGAATATATTAGATGAAAATCATTAAATAAAATCTAAATAACATTTGG